>PVHP010002481.1:60162-89629 GCA_004024765.1 Zapus hudsonius
CCCCCCCCCCCGCACATCTGCAACCCTTCCAGTAACACCTCTTCAAGCAAGGCTCCAGCAGCTGGGGACCAAGTTGGAGACTTAATCACAAACCCTTGAGGCTATGACAGATTCTTTACATTCAAACCAGCACAGATTATATAACTGGAAAAGTTGATATAGTGAACAACTATTAGAAAGTATCAAATTAAAAGTTTCACTTAATGAGGACTGTAAAAGCCAAAACATAGCTCCCTTAGATGTCAACAATAAAGAACAAATAGAAATGCCCGTTTTTTTTAGGAAAAAGTCATACACATGAAACTCAGAAATGTGCAAATTGTGTTTGTAGAAGCCTGATACACATTATTGAGAATCAAAGAGTGACATAATTAAGGGGAAACAAAACTATTCGTTTTGACATGGGAAGTCTTACTATTGTGAAATACGTCTTAAAAGTTAAATTTAACTGAAGATCAAACAAATACCTATTGTTCTAGTACGGAAAGTTGTCAATATGCCTCTAGAATTCATCTCTGGGAGATTAATATTCAGGATTCACTAGAAGGAATATCATGTGGGGAGTTTTAAAAACTATAAGGCTATTTAAAATAGAGTGGTTTGGTATTACCTTAGGGTGATCAGGTCTGAAGTTGATTCCTGTCAAAGTGGGCATGTATTTTATGAATGGTATTTCAGGGTAGTGATGGGAAAAAAAATAGACTCAGTGAGTTGATTGGTTGGCCATTTGGAAAACGCTGAAAAAGAATTAATAGTTTATGCTTTGCATAAAAGTGAATTTTAGGTCCTATGTTGAAATGTAAAAGTTAAAAGCCACGAGTACTAAAAACGTGATGATTGTTTTCTTAGGCTAGGCCACAAAACTCGTAACCAATAAAGGAAGAGTTTGACGCTGTGAAACATTTCTGTGTTGATAAAAAATGTAGAAAGTTCAAAATTCTAGAAACAAACTATGAACCATTCTCAACTAAGAAAAATGCCAAATAACTCAATAGTAAATGATCTTGAACACAACCTCATGCAGAAGTACAGAGGCCCCTAAGGCCTCAACAACAAAGCAGCCTTAATACTCACCCACCATGACTCAGGGAACTGAGCGCAAGAGAGGGCGGAAAGACTATAAGAGACATGGTGGGGGAGAATATCCAGAGACATTGCCCCCTCTCAGTAACAACATACATAGGGGGATGGAACCAGGTTGACTCCTAGGCTACTCACAACCCCCTGCCCCATGGACTGATCCAGACTGCCCACGGAGGAGGATATCCAACTGACCAGGGACAGGGAAGAGGGAAATAGGGGAATTGGAGACATTAACATATTATTCCCTTATTAAGTGTCTTATTATAGTTAATAAAAAAATCACAGGCTGCCACTGAGTAATCATAAACAGATGCCTATAAACATCTGAAGAAATAACTCACCCTTCAATAAAATACAAACCTAAAACCTATGTCATGCTCTGATTATGCCCGCTCAGGCTGGGGCAAAGGGAAAGCAGGAATGACACCCAGAGATGGCAGGGGAGCAGGGAAATGGGAACATGGAACTATGAGTTGACAGGTGGATCAGTTACTTTCTTTTTTGCTGGGACAAAATACCTGACCGGAAGCAGTTTATGGAAGGAAAGGGTTTTTCATTATGTTATATTATATTTTCATTGGGTTATAGCTCCTGAGGGCCGAGTCCATCATGGCAGGACAAAGCAGGAAGTCCTTGTCACTCCTGGCCATTCCCAGGGACCCACTTTTCCCAAAAAGACTCCACCTCCTAAAATTTAAGCTTCACAACTTTTCTAAACAGTGCCACCAGCTGGGGACAAAGTATTCTAACACATGATCCTCTGGGGACCATTTTACATTCAAACCACCACAAGAGATCTGAAAATAGAACATACCAGAAAGCCAGTATTTAAAATGTTCATATCCCCACACTACAACCTATGTACTCCACGAATATGAGTCTACTTTAGGAAGATCATTGAGGAAAAAAATTCTAATATGTTGGCATGTTTGATGAGCTGTGTATAGCAATGAAACAAATGAAATTACCCAAATATCTCCAGAATTCGGAGTATTTAACTGAAAGGTGGCATAGTGATAGATAGCATTATAGAAAGATAATTTTGTTGATTTGTATCTGTTTCATTAGAGTTTTGAAATTCCTCTAAGACTTATTTTAGTTTTAAAAACATGTAAATGTCTGTACATTATTGAGTAAGATATTGAGGGGGTTTTGAAAAAAATATCAAAATTTAATGGCGGGACATGCTTGTGGTTTTATCGCTCAGGAGGCTGAGGAAGGGAGACCATGGCTCATTCAAACAAGCAAAACCTCAAAAGTAGAAGGTATTGTTTTGTTTTTAGATTTTGTTGTCCTTGTATACTTGAACACGATTTTGGATTTTTCTACAGCGAAGGTGTACTTTGCAGACAGCAAATTTAGGAAAGGCAGGAGGTTGTTTAAAAGACAAAACTATGAATGTTTTCTTGCAAAGCGCATGATTCTGTTAAAATAATTTTGTGAATGAAACATTTCATTTCCTTGGAGCTATCTTACCAGGAAAAATATTTAACTTTCTTCTAATAGATTTCCTGTTGTACAAAACTTTTAAAGTAGAAAACAATAGCTTCAAGTTATGAGTATGAGGAATTAAAGCTTGGGCTGGGAAGGCTATTACATGACTGAGTACCATCTCCTGCCCTATAAATGTTTCCAATGGTGTCATTGTAGAGACATGCGTCTCTCTGGTGCCTCTGATGCAACCACTAAGATGTTTAGCAGGTTTAATGATGACAGGTAAGGAGCCATAGCATTGCAGAGAGAAAACAAAGCTGACTGCCATGAACTCCCCTTTAGAGCTACAGAAAATCACGCTTAGAAGTGAAGAGGCTCAAGCAGTGAGTCAATGAGAGCTTGAGGACTTGGCTGGCATCAGTGGTTTCAAGGTTTTTCCCAAGATGTCTAGGAAGTTGCTTCAGGGCTTCATGAGTGGAGAGAGGTTTCCATATACGTGGGATGCAGTGTGCAAAGAGAACAGCTCTGCCTGTCTGTAGGATAGACTAGTCTTTTAGTATTGCTTAAAATCAACCCATCGGATCTCCCAATTCTTCCTCAGTCATTTGTCTAATGAACATCAACTAACCTCCCTTGCACTCCACCGCAGGACACTTTCACACTGAGATTTAGTATCCTTCGTCTATTGCCTGAGTTCCTCTCAATCCCGTCAAAGGTCTGAACCTGGTTGGCAAAGGTGAGTTGATTAAATAGCCCCTTTCCTTAGGTTTTTTTTTTTTCCTTAAGCCTCAGGAGATTTCACCTGAACTTTGTGGGTACATGTGGGTTTCATACCTGGGTGCATGACTGTACCCCAGGTAGTTGGAGGAAGATCACTGTTTTTTAAATATATATTTTATTTTTATTTGCAAGCAGAGAGAGAGAGAGAGAGAGAGAGAGAGAGAGAGAGAGAGAGAGAGAAACACACACATACAGAGAATGGGCACACCAGGGCCTTTAGCCACTGCAAATGAACTCCAGATGCCTGCACCACTTTACGCATCTGACTTACATGGCTACTGGGGAATTGAATCTGGGTCCTTAGGCATGGGAGGCACATACCTTAATCACTGAGCAATCTCTCCAGCCCACCAGACACTATTTGAGTTTGCTCTTGTCACATTTTTGTTGTGGTCATTGATTAAGTTGCACATGTTTAAATTTTTGACTGAAAGTTGAAAGTTACAGTGAACATACTGAATAAATAATAAACAGGAACTCAGGCAGTCTAGACAACAGAGATGAATTTATTAGTACTTATTAGAATTGTCCAAAATGCTTCCTTGACTGGAAGGGTTACACGAGGGGCTATTTATCATTTTGGAAGTTGGAAGGAGAGACACCGGACCCCTGCTATACCTCCATGGTGATATTCTAGCCAATAGGAACAGTTCTCTTTAAAAGCAGGGTCAGTAAATTCTTTCTTCAAGTGGGGTGTTCCCCGGGTTGCTTAATAAGGAGCTAACAGGAAGAGTGCCCATCAGATACCATCACCGATGGTATTGGTCTGGTCAAAAGAAGATTTTCAAAGATTAGGAAACTGTTGCTTGGTGGGTAGCTGTGACTCAAGCCCTACCTTCTCCTCTGCAGTGGTTGATCCCAAACACAGATGCTGCAGACATTCAAGGGCTGGAGGATCCCTTGAACCACTGGTCTTCAATCCGTGTTGGAAGGACAACGGTGCTGGCCTGCAATGTCCAAGGACAACAGGGCAACAGGGTGGATGCACACACCAGCAAGGCGTATGGGCAGCCGGGCCCCATGTTCTCAGAGTTTCTTTATCTGTAGTCCACTAGAAGGGACATCCACTCTGAAGGAAGATCAGTCCTTCTTGGAAGCACAGTCACCCGAGGGACATGGTTCTTACTTGATTCTTGATCTGATTAAGTTGACATAGACCTGAACCATCTCAAGGACCCTGAAAGAGCCATAGACCTAAAGCACCTACTGTGCTCCAAGGAGTGTCCTCAGTGTGTGCACTGGGGCTCCTTCCTGATCTTCTGTTCCTTTGCAGCAAAGAAACTCTAAGACCTTCTGGAAGAGACTTGAAAAGAAGCCCAAGGGAAGATGCATACCCTTTGATGGGCAGTTCTGGAGACTCCAAGAACTTAGAGACGACAGAGTCCACGACGTATGGCCACTCTCTATGCTGGTCTCTTGCCATTTATTGTTTCTCTTTTTGACAGGAGTCAACAAACTATGGCCTGTAGGCCAATTCCAGCCTTGTCCTATATTTGTAAATAAAGTTTTATTAGAATGCAGTCACTGTGATTCATTTGTGTGTTTTTCCGTGACTTCCTTCATGCTGCTATACTACAGAGTTTAATAACTGTGACAAATACATGTCCTGCAAAACCTACGATATTTATTATCGGTAATATCTATGATCTGCAAGACTTTACAGAATGTTTGCCAAACATTGGTCAATTGTATGTCTCAGTTCACTTGAGCAGAGTTTATTGAAATTTCCCACTTTTCCAAAAACCAGGGATTAATATTAATTGTATCATTGTTTTTAACTTTTAGCAAGTTGGTTCTTTGGAGATATAAATATTCTGGCAGAGTGTGTGGCATATGTGAGCTTATGTATGAACACTGTGACGGTGGAGGGATTTCTTGGGTTTCACACCCTTTTTATAAGGTTGGCCTGTGGCTGTGGGGGAGGGGTAGTATCCCTCTCCCTCCTTAAAAGCTCTAATTCAGGGTAGAAAGTCGGAGTGCTGTGTGGTCCAGGGCTCTGTTTTCTTTTCTGTTAGTGCCTGTGGATTCATTAAAGGCTTCTAGGGTGGGAGAGCAGGTGCCCAGACAAGAATGAACCTTTGGCTGTACTGCGTCAAAGCCTTGAGGTCTGAGAATATTAGGCAAAAGAAGAAGTCTTGGTATGATTTCCAGTGTTGCAAAAAGTCCACCTCTTCAATAGTGAGAACCAGAAAATCGATTTGGTTTCCGTCCCCCTCCACCACTGTGTGACAAGATGGCCGCTGAGTTTGACGTTCCCACTGGCCCGAAAGGATGGTGTGTTCAGGGCCTCCTGCTCTTCACCTTGGTTTCCCATTTATACCTCTGCCTCCCTACTCTTTCATTTCATTCATTTTTGTTTCTATGTTGCTTTTCTACAGAATGGGCACTTCAAACACGTAGTGGAAAGAAATGGGGCCTGATAGTTCCAGAATGGTCACCAGCTCCCAGATGGTAGCATGTGCAGCGCTGGAAGGTGTTCCATGAGCTGCCAGGGGAAACTGGTCAATGGTATTTGGAGAAAGCAGAGACCACTGAGATACAATACAGACTGATGTCACGAGAATGCTGAACACACTGCTGTATGGAAGAGACCAGCAAGTCAAGAAATGCTCATCTGTGCAATAGTGGCTCTAAACCTAGGTGGGGGTAATCAGTGGCTTACTGATTGGCTAAGAGATCTGCTCAGTGACAAGGAACCCTTAACTGGAACTGGGATCCATGGTAAAATCTTATGGGGGCCAAGAACCCAAGCTCCAAGGGGAAATTTCCACTAGCAGAGAACTACAGAGAGGCTACACCCATTAGAATCCTGCCAAATTAGAAATGTTTGTCTATTTAACCTATACTGATCTCACTCTCCGATGGAGATTCTGTTTGTATTTTTCAGAAGACAGTGAGAGAGCTACAGACAACCCAATTCCACCAATAAGACATGGAATAATGGCTGACATCCTGGCAGATGAATCACCCCTGTCCTATCATCTAGGGACCCAAATGAAACCCATGAGAAAGTGGCGTGATAAACAAGAGACCTATCACCCAGGAGGTCAGATAACTCAGGAAAGGTCAATGGAGACAGACACCAACGATGCCCAACACAACCCAAAGCAGAATTCCAGAGATACTTAAGATATCAGCAATAAACCAGACTTAAAACTCACCCACTATGACTCAGGGAACTGAGTGAAAGAGGGGGCAAAAAGAATGTAAGAATGATGGGGGAGAGTATCCAGAGACATGGCCCCCCTCAGTAACAACACACAAAGGGGGGGGGGGGAAACTGGCTACCTCTTGTGCAACTCATAACCCCTTACCCCATGGACAGATCCAATATGTCCACTAAAGAGGGTCCCCAATGGGATGGGGACAGAGAGGAAGGAAATGGGGGTATCATCACAAGATTTGCTCATATAATGTATCTAATTATTGACAATAAATATATTAAAAAAAGAAATGGGACATGAATGCATTCAAATAGATACTCAGGTAAATAAACATGCCTAATGAAAGATGCACACTTGTACAAAATCAGATCAAGAAGCCTACAATTATGCTCAAATTTTTGTGCATCAGGCTAGAATTCCTTTGCCGGAGCCTGGTGATGTTGGTTGTCTTGTGTGGACCTGATTGTTGGCTGCCATTGCTGGCGGCTGCTCCGAAGTCCTTGGGAACCACTGGAAAAGGTGTCCTTAGCCGTGAGAAGCTAAACTGCTGTTCTGATGGAGTCTCCTGGCCCCACCCATGGCCACACTGTGCAGTGGCTTTCCTTGTCCCTATCGATGACAGTTACCTGTGCATAGATGCAAGGTACAGATCCCGCAGAAAGCATGCCAAGACTCCTGGAGTAAGTATACTGGCGGGAAGGAAGGTGCCTGTCATACTGTGGGCAGATGTAGACACTATACATAGAACAGATGTGAAAATGACACATTGTTTCCAGTGTCCCTTACTCCTTATTTGTTCTTTGGCTTTTCTTCATGTTGCATCCAACCTTAGAGGAACTCCTTGGGCCTTTCACTTGGTCCTTCCTGTTCTCCCCCCCATGACAATTTATCTGTCCCTAAGAATTGTACACATTGTACAAAGGACTCAGAAGCCATTTGAAATGATGAGACAATCAGATGACTATTCTTAGAAAGAGCAAAAGCAGAAAGTTTGCTTGGGTCATCTGCTCAGCAGATTCACGTGGTTCTTAGAGAAATGGATCAGATTTGTGTGAAGCCAGATCTTCTTCCAGGATCCATTGAGAGCTAATTGTTGGGACTTTCAGTCATTCTGACAACTGAAATAAACTTTGCTAGGGATGCGAGAGCTCCAAACCAGCCATCACAAGAACAGGGTTGTGTAGCAGCTCAGACATTGACGATGTGATCTGAGCAAGTCACTGAAATGCTTCATATATCAGGTTGCTGATCTGTAATGTGGGGTTACCAAGGCGGACAGAGCTGCTTTGAAAAACAGATGAGGACATATGTGAAAGTAGCTTCCAAACCAAAAGAAGTCTGCACAAATATGACGTACCATATTATTACAAAAATTGCATTTTTAATCTCCTACAATTGTGACAGTTGATGTAACGCCATTGTGGAAGCCTGGCAGACAATAAAGCGATGTTTCAAGGGCCTCTCGGAAAGGGAACCTATTATTCAGTGTTTTGGCACACCCTAGGGAGAACTGCCACCCACAGAACAGAAGGCAGCTAGCCATGTGTGGCATGGATCATGGTCTGCTTACATTAGTCCCTGGCTCTCTGAGCAGTTTTACCCAAATTGGAAGCTGATATTAAAATGTACCCTTTGTGCAACATTTTTTCCTATGGTGCCATCTTGAACTTCTGGAATCTTCCAGCAATCCCAAGAAAAGGAAGTGAAAAATCCATTTTATGAGGGAACTGTGACTTGGCTTTGCTAATTAGCATCAGTTCTCCTGTGAAATTTCTAGAACTTTTCAGAACATATTAGGAGTTACCTGTGCTAGCTTAGAGGCAAGTCTCTTCAAATGGGTCCCTTGGCTCCTCTCAGGTGTGTTGGTTCTGAATTATTTTATTCAAGAGGGACACAAAACTCAGTGTCATTGCTGGTGTTTAGATGTAGGACCAAGAATCACAGGAATATCGGAGGCCCAAAATAATGGGCTCAAAGTGTAAGATTTAATGTAACAAGCTAGACATCAAGTCTTTATTTAGTTTTAAAATTAACTGTTAAATTATAAAACATTGACTAAAATGTGCTTGTGTGTATCAGAAGACATATATCTTAGATAAGTAAGATGTCAAAACAACTCTAAAGTGTTGTGAATGTTTGTGGAAAGATATTGTTCAGATCAGAATGGGTGTTGACACACTGTTGTCTATATGAAGTAAGTGCATCCTCTCTCTTGTGCGTTCAGATTTAAACTACTGTTGGATACACTGCTAACAGGCCAGAGATCGTTCGGGGTCTACCAGGGTGGAGAAGAACTCAGAAGCCATTTGAAATGATGAGACAATCAGATGACTCTTCTTAGAAAGAGCAAAAGCAGAAAGAAAGACCAAATGACACTGGAGGATGGACACTGCTTGTCACGTGGGAACAGCACATGGCTCAGATGTAAGGAAGGTGGAATTGGGCTCATGTGAGGGAATTAACATGTTCTTCCTTACAGACCATGAATCTTATCGCCATAAGATTTTGCCATGGATTCAGTTAAGGGTTTCTTATCACTGAGCAGATCACTTAGCCAATCAGGTTTATCTCCTGCCAGGATGTCAGCCTAATGACTTTTCATTAGGCATATTTATTTACCTGAGTATCTATTTAAATGCATTCATGTCCCATTTCTTTAAAAAAAATGAAAATTTATCTGCTTATTAGAGAATTTTATAACAAAATCATAAAGAATTAAAAACTCATCTGAGATTGTTGTTATCCCAGTGTGTTTGTTATTTTCTTGTTTCTGAGACAAAATAATGACCAGAAGCAATGGAAGGAACAGGGTGTACCATTCCAGAAGGTGGGGTCCAAAATGGTGGGGAAAGTATGGCCGGAACAGGAAGCTGACATTACATCACGGAGAGGTCAAGGAAGAGAACAGCAAGCGTGGCCAGGCTGTAATAATCCAAGTTCTTACATCCCTAGTGACATACTTTCTCCAGCAACACTCCACCTCCTAAAGGTCCCACAACCTTCCCAAATAATGCCACTTTGCTAGGGAACAAGTACTCAGACACATGGGTGAATGGGAGGGATCACATTCACACCACCACTACCAGGACGAGCTTTGTTCAAAGTAGAGAACCAGGCAAAGCCCACTGACTTCTCCCAGCTGGGGTTGGAAATACCCAAGGGCTCAGTAGACATGAATCTGACTTTAGATAGATCAAATTCAGGTGTACTTCCCAACATGCTCACTGAATCATTTCCACAGGAACCTGCCGTAGGTTGACCTAATATTCAGGACCTCAGCACATGACCATTTTGGGGAAGAGAGACAAGGTCATTTTGGGTCTTTCACATCATATGTGGGTAATGGCAGTTGCCATATCTGTCAACTAGACTGTGTCCTACAATGCTTGAATTTGGAATCCCACAGCGTGATAACTTGAACAACAACAACAAAAATCTCCCTTCTCAGCAAATGATGCAGCCATGAGAACCTAGCCTGACTATCACGGAGCATGGCACAAAGTTCCTGAATTCAAAACAGGCAAATGTGATGGCCTTTTGGAGGGGCTGGAGAGATGCTCTACTCAGTAAACAACACAAGTGCCTGGAGAGCAAATGTCAGAGTTAGCATCTGAGAAAGGACCCAGGTCAGAAATACCAGGAGCCAACAAGGAAGTTAAAGCAAGTACTTAAGGAAGCTCTCTGGCTCAATCAGCTCCTGAAGAATATGTCTCCCAAGAGTGAATCTCTCTTTCCTCCCTTGCTCTCAATGATTCCCTGACTCCCAATTCTAGACCTTTCTATCAGAGTCCTGATATGACTACTAACCTGCAAATAGCAGATAGGAAATGGGGAGATGTGACTCAAAACAAAGATTGAGGAAAGACACATTTGTAAGGGGCCATGCTTTCCTCTGGCATTCTAATGTCTCAGCAAGAAAGTCCTCTCTTCACTGGCCTGCACACAAAGCAAGAGTCTTCCGTGGAAGAACTGAGTGGCTGGAGGTGGTAGATGTCCCCTGCCCTCTCTAAACACACCAGCATCCCAGGGCGACCAGAGGCATAAGTGTTGTTCTTCCCAAGGGACAATTTCCAAATAGTCACAAAGCTGACTGATCCAGACTCCAGAGAAACACAAGAGGTTTAGAGCAGCTGGAGGGGGGACAGAGTACCCAAGATCTTTTTAATTTGCCTTTGTTTTTGTTTTGTTTTTTCAATATTGAGTAAAAAAAATGCTAACTCTGAAACTCTTCCTTGAATATACACTATTACACAGCATATTCATGGCTTTTTTTTGGTTGTTTACTTATAACCAACTTGGAGTAAAAAGCCCTAAAGAGTGCCTTTCATTTTACTTTGAGTTCCCTAGCTTGGTAGAATCAAGATCAATAACAGGATTCCTACTTAGAAGGAACCTGGGTGCTGGCTCTTCACAATGACCCATTGCTTCTTGGGAAGGTTAGGAGAGACCCCTGTGCCCAGGGGAAGATATCTGTCACACTCAGGGACACATGGGGAATCAGAGACTCTTAGCATCACTGACTCAGAGTGGCTTACAGCTTCAGAATTACAAAGTCCCTGAATCTCCAATTGGGCAGGGACATTGAAGGTCGCTCCCTCCTCACCCCCCCCCCCCACCACAAGACCTGGCATGAGACACATTAGAGAGAAAAAGAGAGGGACAGGGAGTCTGGCCAAATTGCAGTAGCTCCACCAAGAGGGATTTAGTCCATTTCACTTAAATTTAATTTACGACAGTTTTGGATTGGTGATATTGTTGGTAATGAAAAGCCTAAAATATGACTCAGCCTTTGAGACCAAATAATATTAGATTTCTATATCCCGCAGAGTGGTCTGTTTGTTTTTTGTTGTTGAACTTGAATAGCAAAATCGAAACATCACCAATCTTTTTTTAACATCAGTCGAGGCTTCAAATACTTACTATAGATTTTAATAATGAAAAGAAAGCTTTAGTGAGGTAGAAACGTAGCAAGAGCCTTGGGAGCAATGTGCCGTTATAAAGGAGAACTTCTGGTTTGGCCCAAATCCTGTCTTTGTCTTCAGAGCTATTTTGTTATAAATTTAGAACAGAAATACCCTTTCTGGAATAAAAATGGAGCTTTGTTGGCCACGGAAGCATGTTTGCAGCTTCACAATTTTAGAATTAGACGACTGACTTATTGAGTAGACTTTGGAGGTTAAAAAGCAAGAGCCATAATTTAAAGCATTCCACCCCACCACAGTCCAAGAAAAACACGGACCGGTGAACAAAACCAGCAGTATTGTAATAGGAAAACAACTAGGTGCATTTTTTCCAAAACCTAAAAACCAGGCATCGAAATGTATGAGTTACTGGCTAAAAATTCCATTTGCATGTCTCAGTTTTGAACTGCAAAAAAACAACCCAGACCCGATAAACATTGTTTTCAAAACTGCACCCGTTCTCCTGCAGCCCGAGGTGTGGACAGGGCGCTGGCACCCATGTTGGCACCCATCCTTCTCCACTGCCTGGAGGGGACCTGGGCTAAAAGGCTTTTACTTTGCAAAGATTCGTAGACTCAGGTCAGCTCTTTGGTGGTTTCTGTGGTTCCCTCCCCCCAGGCCTCTTGGCAGGGCTGCTGAGGTATTTTATTTTTTTCTCCTAAACACTTTGAATATCTGTTGGAGGTTGTGCTGTGGTGACTGTTGGTAAAGCAGGTGGGCTCGCCCAGGCTGAAGGAAGAACACTGGTCTTTCTTCAGGAGGGAGCTCTGTACACACAGACCTCTGTTCTCTGGCAGTTACAGGATTTGGGGTTTATATCAGCAGGACCTAGCATGTGCAAGGCCCTGGCTTCCATCCCAGCACCCAGTAGGGACACACACACACACACACACACACACACACACACACACACACACAGGGTGACTTGGGCAGTGGCAGGAAGATTGCCACAAGTTCAAGGCCAGCCTGATCCACATAATAAGTTTCCCAAGTTAGCCAGGGTTACACAGCAAAGCTCTGTCTTAAGAAAACATGAAAAAAGGTGGAAAAGCCATTGAGGAAGGCACCGAGTGTCAGCATTGGAACTGCACATATTTATACGTATTCGTGTATGGACAATAGCACATACGGATGCCCACATGTATATGAGCACTGTTGTGTTTGAATGTGAAATACCTCCCCCCCTTGGGTTTGAACACTTGGTCCCCAGCTGGTGACACTGTTCTGGAGGGCTGTGGAAGCTTTAGGAGCTGAAACTCTCCTGAAGGAAGTGAGTCCCTAGGGGTGAACCTTGAGATTTTCTAGCCTGGACCCACTTTCTGCTTTCTGATCGTGGACACAATGTGACCAGCTCTGCTCCTGCCCTGACTTCCCAGCCATGAAACTTCCCTTTGAAACCGTTAACTGAAAAGAAGCACTTTCCTTCTTTAAGTTTCTTCCGGTCAGGTAGTTGTTCACAGCAAAGAGAAAGTAACTAACACACACACATGCACGCACACCACAAACACATACACAGGCCAAAAAAAGGTGAAAAGGGGACTTGGAAACAAAATCCAGAAGCAAATAGGAAACCCTATTGGTGAAGAAGCACCTCAGAGTTAAAATTGTGATGACATAAGTGTTGTTTGATTTATGCTTTAAAAATGTGTTTATTTATTTGCATGTGCGTGTGCACATGAACACACACCAGAGCCTCTTGTCGCTGAAAACAAATGCCAATTGCTTACAGTACTTTCTGCTTTAGCTTTATGGGGGTGACTTTACTTTTAGCTTTATGGGGGTGACAGAAGATTGAAACCAAGAAGGCAGGCTTTGCAAGCAAATGCCTTTCACTGTTGAACTCTTTCTCCATTCCCATTGTTGGAGTTTTAGACGAAGTCATACTCAGTGGAGATGGGAGTGTCCTCTTTTAGTATAAAACGTAAATATCCAGGGAGATAAATTTCTGTGATGAAGAAGAAGGAATCTGAGGACTTTCTGAAATAGTATTTCCTGAAAGAACTGATGTAGTTCTTTTCAATTTCTTCTCGTGGTCAATTGCCCACAGGTGGGCAGAGGCCTCAGGTCCTGTCATGCAGGTAACAGGTATGATACCTGAGGTCCTTTGAATATATACGTGCACACGAGAATTTGCCAAGCAGGCTTGAACTCATCGATATAAAAATTGTATAGCCTGACAGCCATGATGGGTAAGGCTCACCCACAGAGAGTTCCATGCTTAAAGACTTTCACGTAAGCAGGGAAGAAAGAAAGATCAAAATCAGCCAGGATGGGGCTGGAGAGATGGCTCAGCGGTTAAGGCACTTGCCTCCAGTGCCTAAGACTCCTGGTTCATTTCCCCAGGATCCACATAAACCAGACCCACAAGGTGGTGGCCCTGGTGCTCTCTCTCTATCTCTCTTTCTCTCTCTGTATCTCTCTGCTTGAAAATGAATAAATAAAAAAAAGAAATCAGCCAGGATGGTGAAAACAGCCCACTGAGGGATACACTGCAGAGCTCTGAATGTAAGATGTCTTGTGTGTGTGTCTATATATTTATGTGGTGTGCAAGTGTGTGTGTGCCCATGCACGTACCCCTTGCACACATGTTCAGAGGCCAGAGGAGAAAATCAGGTGTCTGCCTCTTTTCACTCGTGCATGATCCATGGGTTTTCTTGAGACAAAACCCCTCACTGAACCATATATATATATGTTGTTCAGACTGGCTGATCAAGCCCCAGTGATTCTCCTCTCCACCCCCACGGGACCAGGGTTACATGCATGTGTGGCTTGCCCAGCTTTTTACATGGGTGCTGGGGATCGAACTCACCTGGAATTCACTGTGTAGTCAGGATGGCCTTGAACTCACGGTGATCCTCCCACCTCCACCTCCCATTTTTGTTTGTGTACATGTGCGTAGTCTATATGAGCATGAGTATATACATGTGTGTTCCTGTATGTGGGTGTACACGTGTTTGTGTGGGTCCATACTCATGTGTGTGCATATGCATATGGAGACCAGGAGTCAATGGCCAGTGTCTTAGTCGATCACCTGCCGTGATATTTCCACCGACTAGGCTAGTAAGTCTCAGGGATCCTCCTGTCTCTGTCTTTCCAGCCCTGGAATTACAGGCATGTACTGTCACACATGGTATTTTATGTGACTGGTGGGATCCAAACTCAGGTCGCTTGTGTGGTCAGCAGTTTACCCACCAAGCCATCTCCCCAACCCCACAGAATATTCCTTTTCATTCTTGCCTCACTGCGCAGAGGGTGACCTTCACTAAGTTTTCAGCCCTGTGACTATCTTTTCTTTTGCACTCCCATTGAAAGCAAAAGTGAACAGTCCCCATCACTTGTCATTTCAATAAAGGAAGGATTATTACCTTGAAACAGTTGTTATGTCGAGAATGCTGTACGTGTCACTGGTGGCTAAGTTCCCAGGTGCCTGGCTGCCTTCCCTGGCCTCCAGAGAATTCCTTTCCTGTCTCCACAGCCCTCAGGCCTGGAGGCGAGCCAGCAGAGAACCACAGACCACGGGCAGGCGCTGCTGCTGCTTCTGTATATACCCAGTTCCAAGCTCCCTGTCTGGTGACTCTACAGCTTCCTCAGAGCTGAGCGTGAGCACAGAGTGACCTCTGCTCCTTTATACCCATTACTGGTTTAGGGAGAGGACCTCAGTCCTTCAACTGTCTATATGCACAGGAGAAGAAGGAAGATCACCCTTGGCTGGGGTTTAGGCAATTGATATGACCTTGGCTTTCCTAGAGTCCTGAGCAGGATGTTAGGGAGGCAAAGGGATGTGGAGGTTATAGGACCCATCAGACTTCATCTTGATCTCCTTATTTCCAGTGTGTGTGTGTGTGTGTGTGTGTGTGTGTGTGTGTGTGTGTGTGTGTGTGTGTGCATGTGCCAGAGGTCAATGTTGTGTGTCTCACTGAATTTCTGCCATCTTTCATTTTCCCATTTAGTTAGTATATATAATTTTAGGTATCATTATGGCATTTTCACTTATGGTGTTTCAGCTGACTCTCCCCCAGCCCTTATCTCTCTGGAATGCTGGTATCTCTTGCCTCCTCCCCACACCTATCCATTCTATGTATACGGCACATGTGTCCTTTCAGCCTTCCCCACCTTCTTCCTTGTCACTGCTCCTTTCTGTTATTGGTCTCAATTTTAGCTTTAACCCTTGTTTGTCCACCTTTATATACATACCTATAACTATTCTAAGCCAAAATCCATGTAGGAGAGAGCATAGGCAGTTTGAGTCTTTCTGAGTTTGGGTCAATGGAGTCTATTACTGATCCCAGAACACATCACATTCTACCAGCCAGGTTCCCCCCCACCCCTGCTTGTGTTTTTTTATTTACTAATACAATGTATCTAATTAATTTTGGATAATAAAAACATCAATTTAAGTAATAATAATAATGAGGTGAAAATAGATCCAAGGATGTAACTCAGTGGTAGTGTTTACCTAGCATGTATGAAGCCATAAGGTCAAACCCCTAGTACTAAAAAAATAAAACTAAAAATAGTGGACAACCCACCCAGAGAGCCAAGAGACAAAGAGGGTTGGAGAGATGGCTCAGCAGTTAAAGGTGTATGCTTATAAAACCTGGTGACCTGGGTTTAATTCCCCAATACCTATATAAATCCACATACACAAAGTGGATCAAAAGATGGTTTATATACAGGCCTAAATATGCCAACTGTCTTTTTGCATTTCACTTTCATGCTTTAATATAAAGAGTCAATTTTTTTAGTAAAGCCATTTTACATTACACAATCCCAATTTCGCTTTTACCCTATGAAGAGTGAGTATTAATTATCCTTAAATAAGAGATTAGAGAAGTGAGGCTTAATTCAGTGAAATTACTTGGTCAATGTACATAGACATTAAGTATATAAACTTATGTCAGATATTAGAAGGCATATATATATCCTACCACCTCACTCCAAAATGGTTCATAAGGTGGCCAATGGACTGTTCACTGATTATTCCTATTATTTTATGATTATTACTGATCTCACATGCTCTCTTTTAGGCTGTCTGCTTCTTGAGGGTGAAACCCAAGCTTGGTTCATCACCATATCCTCAGTGCCCAACCAAGATCTCAATACAATAATAGGTATATGAGGGCTGGAAAGATGGCCCAGTGATAAAGGTGCTTGCCTGCAAAGCCTAACAACCAGAGTTTGATTCCCCAATACCCATGTAAAGCCAGATGCACAAAGAGGTACATGTATCTGGAGTTTGCTTGTAGCAGCTGGGGGCCCTGGCACATCCATTCTGTCTGTCTGTCTGCTTGCAAATAAATAAAAACATATAATAAAAAATAGCTTTATATTTGGGAGCAATGAATATACCAATGAATATATGGTAAGTGGATAAATGAATATTGTTCCTAACATATATCAATAAATTACTTAAAAAGTGGTGTTGGTGGATCTTCATTGTCAACTTGACTAGATTTGGAACAATCTAGGAGACACACCTCTAGGAGTGTTTGTGAATGCTTTAAGGAAGTGTACCGAGAATATCTGACCAAAATATATGTGGCCCCAAAGGCTGGGGTCCCAGGCTGAATAAAAGAAAAATAACTGGAAGCCAATTTCACACCAGGACCCATCTCTCTCTGCTCCCTGACAACAGACCATGTGACCCACCAGTTCACACTTCTGTCTCCATGCCTTCTGTGGCATGATGGACGGTATGCCCTCAAACTGTGAACCAAAACAAACCTTTCCTTCTTCAGTTCCTCTTGTCAGATCTTTGGTCACAGCCACCAGCAAAGTAACCATTATCATCGTTTTATAATTATGTTTTCATAATTCGATTATGCATGTTCATATTCCTATAACACTTTAACTCTCCAAAGAGTTTTCTTTTTCCTAATAAAGTTTGCCTCAGGAGGAGGACAAAGTGAATAGTGGGAATCCAAATAGTGGGAATCACACATCACATCTCTAACCCTGTAATGTGACAATTAATTGTGAAGGAGACAAACCTCACAAAATTGCCTCTGTAGACTGCTTTCTGAGCCATATGCTTCAGGATCTCTGGAGCAGCCCAAGGTGCTGTTATCTATTCCATTGTCCTCATAAGGATCATCTTGCTTGTCAACCGTGTGTCCTGATTTTTCATTTAGAAAATATGGTCACCATATGCGCATTATAAGACTCGAATCCCTGAACTAACTTCCTTCCTCGGTTGCAGGTGTTGCAGAATCTCCTGCTACAATCTCCCCTTGTGCTTCCAACAAGTGCTGATCACAGCACTGATCACAGACAGAACCACCAACAAGCCTACAGACACTCA
The DNA here is from genome assembly GCA_004024765.1 of Zapus hudsonius. Lineage (NCBI taxonomy): Eukaryota > Metazoa > Chordata > Mammalia > Rodentia > Dipodidae > Zapus > Zapus hudsonius. The sequence goes on from PVHP010002481.1 coordinate 77,886, forward strand.
TAACAGAGAAAAATACAGTTTTGAAAGCATATTTAATTATTTCTATGATATATAAAATTCTTTCTATTCAATGTGTTTTCTGAGTTTTATAAAGTATTTATGGGGACTAATATGAATGTATGAAATTGATAAAGAAGGCTTTCACATGTTGAATTTACACAGTTCCTAAGTAGGGATTTGTATCAGTTACTCTTTCATTGCTGGGACGAAATATCCAGCCCGAAGCAGCCTAGGAAAGGAAAGCATTTACTTCTGCTTAGAGTTACAGATAGTGTTGTCCACCTTGGCAGAGAAAGCATGGCAGGGTCAGGAAGCCGGTGTCACATTGTCTTATCAGCAGAGAGGAAGCAGAGCCAGCAAGAGGGATCTTGTTGTAACACCCAGGTCCATCCTCAGTAACACTGCTTCCATTAAGGCTCCTCCTCCTGAAGGTTTCACAGCAACCTTCCCCAAGGGCACCACTTTTCTGGGCATCAGGTGTTCAAACATGTGAGTCTGGGTATGTATGGGGGGGGCTTTACATTCAAACCACCATAGAGTCCAAGTAAAATGAATGTATTTGATAACCTTCATTATCTATGGGTATCTTAAAGGTAGAGTTTGGTATCAGAACAGACCTTGTTTTTTTTTTGGGGGGGGGGCTTTGACACCAAAGGGTTCTGCAATTAGGGGCAGACTCTTCCCACTCTGGGCTTCTTGCTCTCCTTTGTAAGAAAAGTGAGTTTAAACTGATGATTGTTTTATTTTTCTACAGAGCCTGTGTGTAACTTGGAGACATGAGGATTGCTTTGCTATCGCCCTCCCCTGCCCATTAGCAACTTGGCACATAACTGTTATCTGTACATCTCAGATGACTGTGTTATTTGGGAAAAGGAGTTCTATAATTAACTAAAATAGTTTCACGGTGATTGTGTGCCTAATTGGATCTATATTGTCACTATATTTCTTCATAAGATATGCCTGTATAGTATCTGGGGTTTGCCTGGAAAGAGAAGAGACCCAGGTTTGTACCCAAGGGAGAAATCTCTTAGGATAACTAGTTGGATAAAGGAAAGCAGTGCTTTATAATAGTGTCAGGCTGGAGAGAAAGAAGTATTAAAGCAATCACTGAAGAAGGTTTAGACCTTCCCAGGCAGAAGCAGCGTGATCAAGGCGAAGTTTAAACACAGGGAGGGAGGACATCTTCAGTTCTTATCAATGATAGGAGAGACATGAACTTTTAGTCACAGCACTGAAGAGGATTGGAAAAAACTATTGAGAACTTTAACATATGAAGGTAGAGTACTTTGATCATGTTCCTATCTCTTTAAACTTTATTTTTTCCCTCCTCCTTGTCCCCATACCCTGAGGACCCTCCTCTTTCAAGGTGGTCCTTCCTATATGTTTTGTCTTGTTCATTCCTTTTGTCCTCCTCTCTCCTCCATGTTAAATGTTGAGGGGCTCAGAACCGCGCTGGTCTTGGAGGTGGTTATGATCACCCCTTTGGGGCCAAGAATGCATCAGTAAGTTCATATTGGGAAGACAGTACTCAGAAAGGACGCCTGTTCAACTTGCTGTTATTACATTTAAAAGTACATTGAATACATTGAGAACTGGTCCTCCAGAACATAAGCAAGCTTTCAAATAGTTCATGGTTTCAGGAATTTAATTGGATCTAACTGGGACAGTTTCAGAAACCTAAAGACACTGAGACCAGGCTGTCACTGACATGATCGGTTCTGAAGGCTGTCATAAGATGGTGTCTTCAATTGAGCACATGTCCCTGAGAAGATTCTGACCAAGGCCAGCAGAATCCTTGCCAGGCCCAGTCCTCTGCTAGAAGATCCTAGAATTTACCTTGTTGCATTCACCCATTAGACCTGGAGTTTATGTTCAGCTCACCACCCTCTCTGATGGGTTATTTTTCTATTATTCCTGATGCACGAATCCATTCAAGGTGGATGTTTCATCATTATATTGGCCTGCACGTGGGTTTTCTTTGACGGAAATAGCAGCCCAGCTCAAGATGGGGTTCACCACACACAGTTGGACACCATCAAGGCCTTTTGGCTCTCCGTTTGGAGTTGGTCAGTTCTTGCTCTTTTACTGTCCACCACACTGCCGACATCCCAGCATGAGTTGGGACATCTGTCCAAGTTAGGACTCGGAACAGCTCATGCTAAGATACTCCCAAAACAGCCAGGGTTTTCTGGAATCTTATAGCTCCACTCATTCTAGAATCCCTTCTGTAGAAAAGGCATCTTTCCCAAGATGAGCCAGTTTCATGGAGGGTCCTGAGAGTGAAAAGCTCCTTGTCACCGTCACCTGGGAAGGTCGCTCAGATTCAGGATATCCAGGTTCCTGCTTCCCTTCCTCCTGAGGACCACTGTGGTCACAGTAGCTGGGAGTGAATTTATCTTTCTCATATTTATTTCCTTTTAGCTCTTGGCATCACACACCATGAATCTGTGGGCTGTCTCTTTATGAGTATATCTCCTGTCTTGTCCCTGTCCTGGCTATATTCCAGGAACTTCTGGTCTCTCTCCAAGGACTGGATGAATTTCCAGGAACCAAAAGCAATTTCAGAGGACATTTGGCTTCAAAAACTTCCCTGTGTGCCCCGAGGAGGCCTTGGCCAGAATCCTCATACCTTAGGGCAACTCCACCTCACCTTGCGCTCTCTCTCCTCTAAGATGCCCTGCTCTTGGACTAACAGAGCCCATGACCAGTTAGTTGATTTTTCCAGAATGCTCCATGACAAATCTGCCTCCCCAAGGAGAGGAAGTGTGACCACCTCATTATGTTATGACCTTCAGTAGCATAAACCACCCCAAACCCATCCCATATCCTGACCTTCCCTCCCATCCCTGTGTGGCTTACAAGAGCCCAGGTGGAGGATGTCTGAGGCTGCATCATTGTCTCCATATATGAATTCTCTTTGTTTTCTGATGGGAAACTCTTCAGGGTAGGGTTGACATCCTGTTCCATCCACCACAGCCTGAGGACAGAATGTGAGATAGCACCAGACTATGTGCTGACTAATTTAGATAGCGCCTGTCCTCCATTATTTCATGTGATTTTGTGCCATAACCTTGGTAATCAGGGAAGGTTGTCTGAAAGGCTGGGTGGTCAATGGATGGTCTTTCTCTGTGTCCCTCTATAAGTTACCTCTCCACTGCGTAAAATAAACAGAAGAGCAATCAAGGACAATATCTGCCATCAGCCTGTGGCCCCACACGTGTGTGCTCACATGAATATCCACACATGTACATACCCCACACCCATGTGCAAAATAGTACAACATAAGTAGTGGCAATGAAGTCATATACAACTGTGAGTCACATATGTATCTATAGGCCCATCTCCATTACCTGATCAATTAATCACATTAATTCTAAGTTTGAGAAATGCAAAATCACATATATATTATAAAGAATAAAAGTCAGTCCCATTATCCAACACTACTTCATCTTAAACTTTAACATTCTAAATAATTCAAACTTTAAAAAAAAAATATTACAAGGCCAGCACAAATTTTTCTAATATACTTTTCTCCGTTCCCTAAATGTTTACATTCGGCCACATATGCTTTAACATTCTTTTCATTTCTTTTTTCTGAACCAGTTAAAAATTTGTTGGAGACATGATTCTTCATTTCTGAATTACCTAAGGCTATATTCCTTTTTTAAAAAAAGAAATCTCACACAAGTGAAGTTTATCAAAAGTAGGAAACGAACACGGCCACAGTGCTATCTTCTATGACGTAGACCTTGCTCAAATTCCCTAAATGTCATGATGGTGTTTTTAGTGGCAAAAGACCCAGAAATTTTCCCCAGGCTCGTACCCTGATGGTACATTGTATTTATGTCATTTTTCAACCATAATGGGGTGGTTTTTTTTTTGGCTTATTTTCTTTCATGATATATGTATTCTTATTTTTATTTTATTTATTCATTTTTCAAGCAGAGAGAGTCAGAGAGAGAGAGAACACCAGGGCTACCACCTTGTGGGTCTGGCTTATGTGGGTCCTGGGGAATTGAACCTGGGGCCTTAGGCACTGGAGGCAAGTACCTTAACCCCTGAGCCATCTCTCCAGCCCAGATATATGTATTCTTGAAGAAGATCGGTCAGTGTGTTATGCACCAGCCCTTAATTTCAGTGTAACTCCCGTTTTCCTAATCGGATTAAAATGTGGCATTTTTGGCATGTACATCACAGGAGTCGCCTTGAGATATTCTCATCACATTCCAGCAGCCTCGGGACACAGATCTGTCCCGTGGAGAGAATGTTAACTTTGATCACTCAGCTAACGCCGTATCTACAGGCTTCTTCATGCAGTCTCTGTTTCCCCTTGAAATTAATAACTATTCTTAGAACATACTTTATGACTAAATTCATATCCTATTTATCACGAAAAGTCTATCTGCCTATATTCATAATTCTTGCTTGAATCTCAGCAGCCAAGTAAGTGGTCGTCATCTTATTTCATCTCATTCTTTTTATGTTTGCTAATCTGATCTTCTGCAGCAAGGAAGAACATTATTTTCTCTCGAAAATTATTCATTTATTTAAGTAATTTACTGAACTGTTTTCTCGGTCTAGGCTCAAAAATTCTTACTGTTCTCTCTGGTATATAATTTTCCATTGCTCAGATTGAGAAACTATCTTAGATTCAACTAGTGACAGTCCTTACAATAATTTCTATGTTCTTTTTTAAAAAATATATTTTTTATTCATTTTCAAGGAAAGAGAGAGAGAGAGAGAGAGAGAGAGAGAGAGAGAGAGAGAGAGAGAGAGAGAGCACACCATGGCCACCACCTTGTGGGTCTGGCTTATGTGGGACCTGGGGAATTGAACCAGGGGCCTTAGGCACTGGAGGCAAGTGCCTTAACCTCTGAGCCATCTCCCCAGCCCTTCTATGATTTTAGACATCATCCCAACATGATTTTTGTCTACTTCTGTACTGTATTGTGATAGGAAAATTAAGCCTTGTCAGTTCTAGCCATAGACCCAGCCTCTTCTCCCAGGATTCCCGGTTCCTTCAGGGGACTGTGGTGCTGAGAAGCTAAGATGTAGATGCCTGGTATTGTTGGTTGCTACCAGGGAAGCGATCATTTTAACAATTAATATTTCATTCAACATTTTCGCGTTCCTCTCTTTGCTACCTCCACCCCTATACATTGTTTTCACAAACAGGGAATAGTTTTTTGCTGAAATCCTCAGTCCTAAATTTTCAACGGACTGTAGAGCACACATGTTTTCCTGGGTATTCTAAGCAAGTTATGTAAAAGATAATTAGGTAACATTCCCCAGCGGATGAGGTCAACAATGACTTTTGCATTTCCCATTCTTGCAATGTTACTTGCAGTTTCCTTTTGTGATTTGTGGTAAGTCCTAATGAGTAGTTTCTAAAGGGTTTTCACAAGGCATCTTTATTTTCATTCCCACAGCAAATCCGACAAATTGGGCATGTTGGTGTCTTTCCAGAGAGGAACATTCTAGGACTCTGAGGCCTGTGTGGCCCAGAGATGTTCTGTGATCAGCTGAGCTCATGGAGCCAGGATGAAGCCCAGGGGGCTCTGGTTAGCTTAGGCTTTTCTGTGTGCATTCGTCTTCTGGATTTCATTCAAATCTCCTTGCTGGCAGAGGCCATGTTTTAATATGCCTCACCCCATAGTTCCAGTACATCCCAGGTGCTCAGCAGAGGGTTAACATTTGGTGCTGGAAAAGTGTTCTCCCCAGCAGTCTTAGGAAGCATTTCCCTTGGGAGTTGACTATAAAACGTGTTTCTCTTTTTGGACATTGTTTGACCAGACGTCTTAATAATTGCTATTCTTTGCAAGGGACACCATCAGCGTAGGAGAAGGAGACCAGTCTGTTTGGACAGGGATGGCCAAACCCAATAAATTTGCCAACTCTCTTGATATCTTAGCAGCAAAAATATGCCATTCCATACTGCCTTGGGGCTGCTACACAAGACAGAGGACGTGGTTGGTCGTAAACTACCCCATAATAGGAATCCTGCAGATGATGGGCCCAGAGACCCTATGGGGACACACTTGTAATAAATGATATTGTTCCAATTAGGACCTGGTTCAACTGAAAATTAAAAGCACACAATCCAAACTGCTCCATCCTTAGCCACTTCCTCGCAGACATCCGGACCAGAAGGCTCTTTGATGTTCAGTGTCTCCTTGCTTCTGAGTTCAGGACAGAGCCAAACTGTATCACTTATGCAAATTACCCCTCTCCCGAGATAACAGAAGTTCTCATTTGTTAGTTGGGGAGCTACTCAAAACTCTCACTGCATCTCCAAGGCAGAAGCTCTGTGCTTTCATGGTTCTCATATCTTGTTTCACTGCTCCCCAGTCCTTGGGGACGTTCAGGTAACAAGTAGTAGACTTGAACTTGAACCCAGAACCTAGATGCCAATTCAAGTATGTGCTTTACTTTTATTGTTCACTTGACTGATTGCAGCAAAGCTCTAGAAGTATTTCAACATGTCCAGAAAATACTGTGCTGAAAAGATTTTCCTATAACCCAAGTTCAGAAGGCTTAAGGGAGAACTCTTGACCTTGTAGTTATGGTCAGGGCTATGTTGATATTGCCATATTTTTCTATGGGATGTTATAGCAAAGTAAGGGAGGGATTGGTCCAGATCCCCTCTACTGTCCTTCCAAGACTTCACCCTTCTCTGCTCAGTAATGTGCCCAGGACGCTGGTTTCCCTGGGAAGAATCCCTTGTAGTTTCTTACTCTCTTGCCCTCTGATTGACTTTGATAGATGGGTAACATCAGCTGGATACAGGGACTCCTCTGGCAGAGTATCGTGGATAGTGAGGTCCCTTCCAGAAAGCTGCAGTTCCTGTTAGTTGACCTTCTTTGACAGCCCTCTGTCCACTAAACTCCTCAGGCCAAGAAGTGGTCATGACCTCCACCCTGGAGTGTATCAGGAACAACCCTTTGTTGATTTCCTTGAATGCTTTCTACACCCCTATAAATATCCCCCTATTAACCGCCCCACAACTATAACTGATTTGATCATGTCATGTCTTTTTTCCTTCCAGGACTGAGATCAAAGTGTTAAGTGAGGAACTCAGATCTTCAATGGAGACACACGACCAAAGAGCATTGTACACACTTGATTTGAATCAGATCCCAAGGCCTTGATATGAGCACAGTAGCGTCAGCTATGTAAAATGGTGACATCCCAGATGGAACTCAGAACAGCATGTCATCCACACTCTTTCCATGTGTCCGACCCTACTCTAGCTAAGGTCCAAGTACCCACCCATTTGAGCTTTAAACAACCTTGTAGGGTAGGTACTATTTTTATCACTAGTTTATAGAGGAAAGTGGGGTGAAGAGAGGTTCATAGTTGTATTTAGGCTTCTACCCCACAGTGTGTAAATCATTACCAGGCAGCCAAGTTCTTCTTGTCTACATAAGGCTTCTTCACAGGGGCAGGACGTTGGGCAGGACACAGCAAGAATGCATTTAATTGCCCAAATTATAAAATTATCTGAACATCACTTTTGAAGAAAAATTCTATAATGTTTGAATGCTACTTTTAACTGTGTGACTTCTGCCATAAATTCAAACACCCAGTAGTGCCATTTTTAGCAACCCATAGTTTAGCCAGAGAGAAATGGATCTTAACCCTGGGTTTGAATGTTAAAACACCATTTTAGCAGTACAGTGATGAAGAAAGGACTCAGGAGACTTAGGCCCCACCATTCATTAGTGGATGACCTTGAACAAGGTCATTTATTCTTCTAGAGCCTCACTTCCCTTGCCCTGCTTATGAGGTTTCTGAGCATTGGGCTCATCTGATATATACATGGGTAATAGCATCCTCTGATCCAGTCGCCATGACTCATTACCGCCAACTAGTGTTCATTTACTGGTATTGCTTTAGAACACCTCAACACAGGTGCTGTTCTTAAACAAACAGACGGTCAGCCTTGGCCCAAGAATATAGAATGAAGGGATTTTGATGTTTCCTCAGCATATTAGCACTTTGGATACTAATAAAAAAGCATGACCCCTGGCAGGTGCCAGCCATTCTCTTGGAGAAGAAATATGAAGGATCAGCAGTGAAGGTAGGAGCTGGGGAGGTGACAGGCCAATGGATGAAATGAGCATTGTCCTGGCAAAGGGTTTTATAATTGCTTCGCTCCTTCTCTTCTGAATTGTTTTGTTCCTTTCTTCTTCTGTGCCTTTTTTGATGCCATGAAATCTGTCTACCAGGACCTCATCTGTCCAGTGAAACCCTTAAGGACAGATGCATTTCCGAGGTCCTATGAATTCGACTGCTAATCTACAAAACTGTTCTTGGACCTTATATGAGGCTGTACAGATTGTGATTTATTCACACAGTGAGGCTCTCCCTCTATTTTTGAACTGGGTCTGATTGTTAGGTACAAAGATTGGAGCCTAACATTCCTGCCTGATGAAGGAATCTAAAATCCCATTTCCCATCTATTTCACATTTACCATCTATGCATCAACACACACACAAGTATGACATTTAAAATACCAGATAGAGGGCTGGTGAGATGGCTCAGCAGTACTTAAGGCACTGCCTCCAGTGCCTAAGGCCCCGGGTTCAATTCCCCAGGATCCACATAAACCAGACCCACAAGGTGGTGGCCCTGGTGTTCTCTCTCTCTCTCTCTCTCTCTCTCTCTCTCTCTCTCTCTCTCTCTCTCTCTCTCTCTGTATCTCTGCTTGAAAATGAATAAATAAAATATTTTTTAAAATACCAGATAGGATATGTATGTCTTATGACCTCTATAATAAGAACATTTTCCATAGTTTTCATGAAACTTTAAGAGATATTGAGGGATGTCTTAGCAAGCCACGAAGGGTAGAAATATAGTTTTGTATATGACTTCATGTACTTTGTATGATATTTATTTCTTGATCCGCATTAATGCCCAAGCTTATTTGTGATGCTATCCAATATCAAAGGTAGATATCAATTTAGCAAATGTATTTTTCTTTCAGATCCTGGTATTTTACTGGCTTCAGACCTTGTCCTTGACTATGTCTACCAGGGCTTACCAGTGGCTATATGAATGTCCAGTTGGCCACATTTTGACCCTTATTGCTAAGCAGAAATTACAAAATTAATCCACACAAACAGAACCTTAGTGTTTCTGAGGATCTTGACCAGGAAATGGTGTTTACCTCATCAGTAGATCCCAGCCTCGGAGTTACCTATTTTTAGCTACTCTTTGAGGAATGGCAGCTAGTGCCTGACAACTTATAACTGGTAGAATAAAAAAAAATGGAATGTTTGTGCAAATCTTGGAGGCACACCCAGCCCACACCTGGGAACTTATCGTACTTGATAAGCACAGGATTTTTGTTGTAACATTATCCTTTCGGTTAAAAGTGATCAGCCTACTCCTGTTTAAAAAACTCTTATTTTTTTCCTCCCTTGGAAAACCCATAAATAACAGTTAAGCTTCAAAGAAAGCCAGGACAGAGAGAATAGCTCTGAGGTGAGGGCTGGGACCTGGCCAACCCCACAGGCCCAGGATAGATGCAGTGACTAGAATCATGTCATTGAAGGTACAACTCAGACCTAGATTTTAAGGACTGAAGGAAGAGTCTAGAGAAATCTGGAACATGGAGCTGTGCCCCAGAGGAGAGAGCTGGGGAAAGTAAGGGCTGGAACAAGTTTATCTGGTTTGTAATAGGTTCTACACTTGTTTGGGAGCTGACTGGGTTAGATACTAATTCCCATTGGATAGTAAATACCAGGAGGCAGAACTGTCCAATTTAGCCCATCTTTATGGCTCCAGACCCGGTTCATTCCAGGACACTATAATCCACCCTCTCACTCCTCATCTGTTGAACGGATTTGTTCCCTGACCAAGTCATCACCTCAACTCTGTTCAGCTTCAACCTGCTCCATGGACCAAGCTGAGCTTGGACCCACCTTGATGGTGTCCAGCACCATGCTGGGATAGGGAGGGACTAACACCGAACCACTGAGCACAGGCCTCTGGGAGAAGCTACAAGGAGGACACAGGCCCCTCCTCTTGGAACCATTTTCATCTGCATCAGGACATTTTTTGTGGCACTTTCAAATGCAAAGAGGGACGGTGCCTGCAGGATTGCTCTTGCTGAGCCTGCCTGCAGCTCCAGGTAAAGAGACAAAGAGGTGGGCCTCTCCCTTCCCTGGGGCCCTCAGGTGTGGGGATCAGAGGAGTTGACAGTCATCTGTTTATCGGGAGGCTTTGTGCCTTACAGGGCAGCTGAGTGGCATGTACAGGGATCTCTGAAAGGCAGGAATCTGCAGGCTGTGTGCAATTCAAGCCCAAGGGGCTGTGCATGCTACACACTTCAAATGAGGAAAGCCAACCCTGGGACTTGGCTGGCAAAGCGTGGCTCTTTCACAGTATCACAAGGTGCATTAGGCTCTCACTCAGTGCTTAGTGATCAAGAAAGTGGATTATTGGTATTTGTGACTTCAAGTTAAAATAATAATAATAATAGTGATTATAGCTAAGCTTTACTGAATGCATACCGTGCCAAATGTCATGTGCTTTGCTGATGAATTTGTTCCTTTCACTTGTGGAAGGGCAAGTTAACTAAGCTAGTTTCCAGGTGAGAAAGACAGGCACAGGTCATAACATGCTCAATTGCATACGTTCTAACTAATAAGATTGGGATTTGAACCCTAGGATTTGGGTTCTGCCCACAAGGCAAACACCCTCTCTTTTCATGGCACTTTTGACCTGGGAAATTCATCTGCTGATATCTAGAGAAAGCGAGTTTGTCATGTTTTGGTGGCTTACTTGTATGGCTGGTCTCCCTGTCAAGTATTAGCATAAATGTGACCCCTCTACCCTCAGAGGGACCACCTCGGGCATCTACATTTGTTTCTTGGAACTAACTTGGGTCAGTCCCTCATTGTTCTGGAGGTCACAAGTCTGAAACCTCTCTTGACTCATGGATGCATCACTCCAACCACATGAGGTCTTCCCTTCATCCTCAGATCTTGCACTCGTCTCTTCTGAGGACACATGGCATTGGAGTCAAGGCTAACTTGGGAAATCAAGATGGGTCTCCTCATTTCAACTCCTCCCCCGTGAAGATTCTGACAAAGACATTTTTCCCCCAGTGAGGGAACATTATTCACAAGTTCTTGGGATTATCACATGGACAAATCTATTTCTCTTGGAGGAGGGCACCATCCAGCTTCTTAAACACCCAAATTAGGGCTGGAGGGATGGCTTAGCGTTCAGGTGCTTGCCAGCAAAACCTAACAACCAAAGTTCAATTCCCCAGTACCCATGTAAAACCAGATGCACAAAAGGGGTGCATATGTCTGCAAGTTTGGGCCCTAGTGCACCCATTACTCTCTCTCTCTCTCTCTCTCTCTGTGTGTGTGTGTGTGTGTGTGTGTGTGTGTGTGTGTGTGTATGTGTGTGTGTCTGTTTCTCTCTGCTTGCAAATAAATAAAAATATTTTAACAACACCCAAATTAGAATGCATTCTACTACTTCCCCCACTGCCCTGATCACTTTCACGTGGAGTATGAAACTAGCTGGTATCTTCTTCAACAGGTGTTTTTCCAGTGTTTTCAACTGGGGTATTTTTGGTAGCATTTTCAGCTGGACACATTATTTAGCAAATAGGAGTGAGATTTTCATTGTGTTGCATTTAGGGTTTCATATATTTTTCCTACTTAATGTGAAGTTTGGATTGAGGTGGGCAGAGAGAGTCTTTATGGCAATCAGCTCCCTTCCC
>PVHP010002482.1:0-33699 GCA_004024765.1 Zapus hudsonius
CTTTCAGAACTATTATTGTGTCCATTTTACAGAAGTGAAAGCTGAACCTCTGGACGCTTAAGGAATGAATGCACCTGTAGTCATTGAGCTAAATGATGAAACAGGAATCACATCTGGATCAGTGGATTCCAAAGCCAGTGCTCAAGAGAGAGGCTCAGCCCTTCTCCAGCAGCTGGAATGATGTGCAGAGAGGTTTGCATGCACTTCATCTGTTCTGGGGTTCTAAGCAGTTCCTCCCAGGTCGCACAGTCCAGGGAGCCAAAGCTGACCTCAGGATAACAGTCACAGATCCCACTCTGTCCCACTGATGGAATGCATGAGAACATCAGTGGCACATACCAGTGGCCTTGCACTGTGCTGCTGGGGCCTGTCTTTCAGTAGGCTGTGGACACAATGAGGCAGAGCAGTGTGTGTGTGTGCAGCAGTTACCTTCTCTTTGCTGGAACAAAGCACTCAACCAGAAGCAGCTTAGGCAAGGGTTTATTTTGGCTTATGGTTTCATGATGGCAGGGAAAGCACACCAGAGCAGATAGCTGGGCCATCACGTCTTGTCTGCCACAGCACTGGAAACAGCAGCAGGAAGGTGTGCCAAATATTGGCAAGGGGGAGCTGGTTTATAACCCCATAAGCCCGCCCCCAACAACACAGCTCCATCGAGGTTGTAAAATCCAAACTGCCATCAGCTGAGGATCAATTACCCAGAACACATTCATTTATTTGTGGGGGACACCTGGATCAAACCATGACACTCAGTTCACATTTTCTTTTTTCTTTAGTCCTAGCCTCCAGCCAGCAGAATGGTGCTATCCACAGTTAGGGCAGATCTTTCCCTCTCAATTCATCTAATCTAGAAAATTCCTCACAGAGCTTTGTGTCCTAACTGATTGTAGATCCTGCCAGGTTGACAATCAATATTAACCATAATAGGAGATGATCAGGAATTAACACTTACGATAGGGAGAAAATAATGGAAAGATAAAAAGCCCAAGAAACACCCTGAAGGCCCCAGAATACAAAAAAATAGTTCTATCAATTCCAAATATATTTTAATATCATTTTGTTCTGTCCACACTTATTAATAGAAGGTTTCCATGGAAGGGAAATGTCAGTAAAACAGGATGAACGCTGACACTCCCATTTCAGAAGGAGTCACAGGTGTCACACAGCCGGAAGCCTCTTGTCTAGCCTATATTGTGGGTACTTCATCTACTTGGAACTCTGTGTTCTTTTTTTATGAAAATGTCGAAATTCCCACAAATGCTTTCATTGGCCTGGCTATGCTCACTGAATTTGAATTGACAGTCGACATCTGTGATCAATGAGCTTTTGATTATTAGCTAATTACATGCATTTAAAGCATTTCCCAAAACATAGACAGATATTATAGTTAAGTACAATAATTAAACTAATGTTATGACTGAAAATATTCTAATCTTTCGTCAGTTCAGAGTACTCAATGGAAGGAATATTATTATATTTTAGATGAACGATTTACAAAGAGCTTTTGTTTAAGCTCCAGTTGCTAACTGTGTAGCTCATTTGATCCTTACATGAACCCTGTGATGAAGTGACTATTATTATTATTATTATTATTATTTTACCATTTCATTCTAGACAGAAGGAAGCAAAGTTTCCGTCATCTTAAATGATTTGTTCAACATGTCTTTCTGACAAATAACATACGTTAGTCATCTCTGGATGCTGTTACAAAATACCACAGGCTGGGTGACAACGACCCTAGAGGCTAAATGGACAAGATGAAGGCACTGTAGGGCTGGAGTCCTCCCTCCTTGGCTGACAGATGGCTCCCTGCTCACTGTACCCCACATTGTAGGGAAAGGAGTGGGGAGATCTGGTGTTACCTCCACTTCTAAGAACACAGTTCTTTCTCAGATTAGGGCCCCACCTGTATTCCTCATTTAACCTTCATTCTTCATAAAGGACCTCTCTCTGAACCCCGTCACACTGGAGGTGAAGACTTCAGCATATAAAGCTGGGGATGGGAAGAGGCTGGGCAACTTCAGCCCAGAACATGGTGGTCCTGGACTCTGACTCCCAAATCCATGATTTGTTCTGTCACATGTCCTCCCACAAACTGGCCTCCATCTCCACTGGTGGTCAGCCTAGGGCCTGGGAGGAAGACACATGTACTCTGATCTGGGGAAGGAAGGGCAGAGAAGTGGAAAAGCCCAGCTTTAATCCTCTTCACCCTGCCTTAATCCAGGAGTTCTTTAGTTCTGGCCTCAAATACAAGAGTTTTCTTGCTTACTTCCTTGGCTCTGGGCTTGTTCTACCCCCCCCCTCCTTAACACAGAGCACAGTTCTTTCTCTCAAGTGAAAGTCTAGTAAACTCATTAACCCCATTCAGGGGTCTCTCTTCCAGGTGAAAACTAATTTCTTAGCTCTTCATTTAGCCTTCGTGACCTTGGCCAGGGTCTCTCACATCTCTCCTGCCACTCCTCAGCAGGAAAAAAAATGTGAAAATTAGCTGGCCAAGGTGGCTCTGGGGAGATAGAGGTAGGAGGATCTCTGTGAGTTCGAGGCCAGACTGAGATTACTGAGTTAGTTCCAGGTCAGCCTGGACTAGAGCAAGACCCTACCTTGAAAATCCAAAGAGAAATGGGATTATCATATCAACCCTGACAATACCATAACAGTAAACACAGCTGGGAGGTTCTGAGGAAGGGTTCTTTTCTGGATTCCCCTCACAGTGGCTCTCACAAACCTGCAGAGCCCACCATGACCCAACCTTAATCTGCCCAGCAACTGCCCAGAACTGGACTCACGCCATGCTTGAAATCATTGTGACCAATGATTATTGTTCCAAAATATCTGATAGAATCCTCCTCATTTTTATCTTAAAAACTTCCCTTTGCCTCAGCATTCTTCAGGGCAAATTTTTCCTATGATATGTATTCTCCCAAGTAAGTATCAGTAATCTTTGGCTAAACTCACTGATTATATTATTATTACTATTTAGATGGACACCAGTTATGCAAAACTCTTTTTCCTTCTAACACATCGTTTGAGGAAATGCCTGCTCTTATTTCAAACTCAGCTTGGACAGCAGAAACCCTCTGAAACTCATCTCTCCTTGTTTTTCTGAAGCCACGAGAGCGTGGGCAGTATCTTTGTCCATGAGCGGCTTAGAAACGGTGGACACTTGCTTCTCACAGTTCTGAAGCTGAGAAGTCAGGAATGGGTAGATTTGATGTCTGGTGAGGACCACCTTTCTGGTCACCAACAGCCCCTTCTCACCTCAGATGATGAAACAAAAAAGTAGTTCTCTGGAGCCTCTTTGCTATTCACACAATCACATTCATGACATCTCCGTCTTTGTGACTTATGTCACCTTCCCAAAGGCCCCTCCTTCTAACGTCCATAATGGTGAATATCAGGACTCAGTGGACACCCAGGATGGGACTCCAGGGTTTTGTGTTCCAGAACAAGGTGTTGTAGTTACCTTTTCTTTTTTTCTTTTTGGTTGTTATTTTAGAGGTGGGGGCTGGCCTGGAATTCACAGTGATCCTCCTACCTCTGACTCCCGAGTGCTGGATTAAAGGTGGGCACCACCGTGCCCACACAGTTACCTTTTTATCGCTGGGACAAATACCCAACTAGAAGCAGTTTATGGGAGGAAAGGGTTCATTTAAGGCTTACAGATTCCAGAAGTTTCACCTTGGTGGAAGAAGCTGGTTTACTTCAGCATCCATAGCACAGAGAGAGAGAGAGAGAGAGAGAGAGAGAGAGAGAGAGAGAGAGAGAGAGAGAGAGAGAGAGAGAGAGAGGAGAGAGAGAGAAAGAGAGAGAGAGAGAGGACCATACCCTAATCACAAGATCCAGACCTTCAACTGGCTCAGAACATACCTCTTAGGGCTGGCTCCTACCCCAGTGACACACCTCTTCCATCAGGCTGCTGGAGACTTAAGTAGGAAGCTTCATCTTAATCAAAAATATCTATGGGGAACTTCCGGTTAAGATGAACGTAGAAGCTTCTGGAGGGGGAATACATTTACATTCAAACCACAACACATGGAATTGGACAGACTCATGGGTAAATAGCAAGCAAAGAGAGAAGCAGGTCGTAGCAAGTTTAGGAGCTCAAGGATTACATTCTAGAAAGGGCTTTATGTCACAAAGTGTGGGCTTTACATCTCCAAGTGTGGGGTTTCCAGCTCACTTAAGTAGCACAAGCTGTGCTTTCTTGAACATGCTCTTCTTTAAAATACAATTATTTGTAGATTTGCAAGAAGAGAGAGAGAGAGAGAGAGAGAGAGAGAGAGAGAGAGAGAGAGAGAGAGAGAGAGAGAGAGAGAGAGAGAGAGAGAGAGAAGAGAGACAGAACGGGAGTGCCAGGGCCTCCAGCCACCACAAAGGGACTGCAGACACTTGTTGTGCATCTGTCCCTATGTGGGGACTGGGGAATCAAACTCAGGTCCTTAGGCTTTACAAGCCAGTGCCTTAACCACTGAACCATCTCTCCAGCTCACACCCGCTCTTCTTTACAAGCTTCAGGTCACCTCCAGACATCCAGGAGGTCTCAGTGACTGGGACAGCAGCTGCAGCCAGTTCTGGTTGGCTTGGTCAGGTGGTGTCCGGCTTTCCTCTCTGTCAGCAGGTTTTCCTCGTATGATAATTTTGCAGCTTTCATGTAATACCTTCTGGACTTCACTCTCCACCCTACTCTCCTTAGCTTTCATCATATGAACGTGTGTGTGTGTGTGTGCACACGTGTGCGTGCACGCGTGCACATGCACAGGGGGAGGAAGACCAATCAGCATGCTGCAAGCTGGCCATGGACTATAGGATCCTCTCCTCTGTTTTTCGCATCTTGATTTTATTTCAGTTAATATTGACACTGCAAGAATCGTCCATGCTTTTCACACGGTATTCACAATTATAATACATTTCATCAAGTGACTATAACTGTACTTTTGGGTTTTTTTTTGTTCTAATGATAGGATATTATCTTTAGCCCTTGTATATGACATTGAAGAACATTCTTTCAACCTCCATTCTCAGGACTCATTTTCAGTAATGGAGTGACTAGGTCAAGGGAGATGCATTCATTAATCCCTCTTTCGTATCCTCGCATACCCTGTTGACTACATAGAGACCATCTCTCTGGATCGTGCATCAACTCTGCCCACTTGAGTTAAGTCTAACTCCACAGTTCTTTCTCTAGAAATGTGTTTTGACTCCTTCATTCAAATGCTCAGGATTACGGCTCTGTTCCAATGGTGCTGTCAGAGCCCAGAATAGTGTGGAAATATTTTTCTGGGAAATGGCTGTCGAAGCCCTTGGTGTGTTCCTTTGAATATCCCTACTGGTATTCAGCATGTAGATGTTATGTTCTAGAAGGCAAGGAGTATCTGTGACATACTTTTCTGCGGAGAATTGTAAACTAGGCAGAGGACTGAGGACAAAGAGGAGAAACTGAGTCATCACAAAGGTAGTAGCAGTTGCTCCCCTAGAGATGGTGTGACAGGAGGAAGATGCCTAGGAGTGCAGAGAAGGCCTTCCTAGCTGGGTTCAGCCCTCCTGTGACAGTTTCAGGAAAGTTCCATAGATACCAAACCGGCGCCTCTCCCCTTGTGTGGGAGTTGTCTAGCTAGAGCTCAAACCTAGATGCTGAAACTGATTGGTCAGGCATGGACCAACCAGCTGTCTCTCTGACTTACCTGGTGGAGGGCTTAAAAAGTCACTGAAACAAAGTCCAGCCTCTCTTCCTGCACAGAGCATTTTAGGAGAAGGACTTCTGAGTCTCCAAGCCTTAGGAAGGGAAGGCTCCAGATATTTCCCTCTTGATGGGAGCCCTCTGTTATCCTTTCTTCTGCTGCTTGTTTGGCTGAACAGCATAGATTTTGTTAACCTCTCTTCCATATGTTCTCCCCACTCTGGTGGCTGGAGATCTCTGTAACTTCCCATTCTCTTTTACATAAAGTCTCCCACTAGACCTCATCCTCTGATGATCTATAGTTTTAATTCTTTAACCTTATAGACAAGAATTCGGGTACTCCTTCAGCTCTGAGGTGCATTGGAATTTGCTGGGTATTATCTAAATCCAAATCCCCAGCTCCATGGCTACATTCCCAGAGGAGACACGCTCAGATGGCAGGGGACTGGGGACTGGAGCCTGCAGACATGGCTGGGCGTCTGGCTTCAGAGGCGGCCTGCGGCAGGTTCTGTATTTGCAAGAGACACAACGAGGAAGGTGTTGTGAGAACAGAATGACTGCAAGCTAAGTCTGCTGTGCTTGGAGGTCCAGCTGCTTCACACAGGGTGAGGTAGTGTGGCCTGGGACTCCCCTGGGGATCCTGTTAAATGCAGCTTCTTCTTCATTAGGTCTCAGGTTGGGGGCATTGATGCTACATTTCTAATGAGCTTCCCATGATGTCTCAGAAGTGCACTTTGAGGAACAGACCCCCTAACCAGATCGCCATATTGCCACCTAAGCTAGTCTGCCAAACTCACCATCTCTCTTGTGTGAACTCCTCATGGAGACCCTAGGAACCCAATTTCCATGTGACACTTGGAATTTGTCCTTCCTTCTCATTCCTCACTTTGGAATGTTTCAGAGTAAGGGAAGTAAGCAAACAAATCCATCATCTGGCAGGTCATTAAGAAAAAACATGAATTTTTGCCCCCATGTGACCACGTTCAATTAATGAAGCTGTCATTAAAGCCTACGAACATGTCAAGAAAATTAGTTTCAGGTGTTGAATTGTTTTAGTTCAAGAATAATCCCTGTCCTTTTAATGAGGAATATTTGATACATCACCCTTTCTCCCCATCGGGGGCTTACAGCTCAGGATACCCAAGGAGTTTGACTTCTTTGGGGGGGGGTCAGTGGGATGTTTATTACGGGAAGCAATTCACATCCACCAATTTGTTGTTTCTTCCATTACCATGAGGCTGCTGGTTGAGAATATTTTCAGAGCCAGAGTAATTCTTTGGAGGAAAAGAGGTAAGAAGAGCTTCAAAAAAGTGCTGACAACTTTGGAAAAACACCGGGAATATTAACCAGGGATCCAACCACTGATGGAAAGCCTTGAGGAAGAGTTATTCCCTTCCCTAACAAAGAACATTTGTTTTCTAATATCTGGCTAAAGAGACATCTCATTCCACGAAGTAAAAGAGGTGGACTGATAAAGCAATCACCACCATGTTTTCCCTCTGTGGTTCCTGTTTGTGTGTCCACACACACTTCCCCTCCTTTCTTTTTCTCTGAGCCCATTTGACTCTGCGTCTCAACACGAGTCTGTTATAGCAACAATAGGAAGGACATCAAAATAAGGGACTTGGGAGGATTGTGGAGCTGAGTCTGGGCTTTGACAATAGCTTTGTGGGAATACTTGCGGTGTAAATTGCTTGCATCCATCCACCCAAGCAAGCTAAAAGTGTCTGGGCTGGATGGCTGAGGGAGCCACCAAGGAAGGAAGGAAGGAGGGAGGAAGGAAGGAAGGAAGGAAGGAAGAAAGGAAGGAAGGAAGGAGATTGCAGGTGGGGTATTTGAGGAAGGGTCATGCTTGGCACCCTGCTCCATAGTTGACACTCAGAAACTGCTTCTGCTGAAGAGCACTGACCCCTCACTGAGGCCGCAGATAACCAAGGAAAGCTTGGCATCTCTGCCTTCATTGTAGGCCTGTCTCCTTTACTTCGGTTGAAGGTTGCAGTCACCTTGGATTCCAGGAAGAACAGGATAGCCCTAAACACCACCACCTCTCTACCCTTATCCATGAGCAGAAATGACCATTTCCCAAGGACCACCTTGTTTTCTCAAGCAGGAAGGACTTCAGATCATCTTGCAGAACAGGAGCTGAGACCGTCATCATTGAGGTCATACCTACGCCAGGACTGCTTAATTATGCATGTATCTTACCATTGAAGCCCAGGCCTTGTATCAATCAGTACACCAGCGACAGACTTGGGGTCACTAGACCCCCCTTTATCTGTTCTTTTCAGTGTGGACACTTTGAATAAATTTCCTTTATCTATTTTTCTCTCTCTGTTACTTGTCTTTTTAATTGGCATATTGGGGTGAGTCTAGCTTCTTGGGGCTCCTACAGCCCAGGCTGTTACTGTAAAAAAAAATCTCTAATTATTATTGTGTAATTCTCTAGGCCATTTACCCTCTCATTTGTTGGTGAATATTTGGATGGTTTCCATTCTAATCACTTGCTTTGGTCAAAGGAATGAGGAGAAGGTGATGATATGTTGGGTTCCAGCCTGGGGAGAGAGGGGAGGGCACAAGACACCTTCCATAATGTTGGTCTTCCATATTCTTGGGTTCTGCATCCTAGAATTCAACCAACTGCAGAGTAGAAGTATTTTGGGTGGTGGAACCCAATTACATCCATATAAAATATACACAACACTTTATTGTCATTATTCCCTAACCAATACAGTATAACAACTATTTATGTAGAGTAACCCAGAGATGGTTTAAAGTGCGCTGGAGGATGTGTGCAGCTTTTGTAGAAATACTATGCCATTCCAACAAAGGACTTATGTATCTGTGGATTTTCGTATTTCTCATTATTTTCTGAAGAATTTGCCATCTTCATGAAATAAACATGCCAGGCTAGCTGATTGGTTCAGGAGAATGAGAGACGTAGCAGGTGAGTCTACCGTTAACCAGTCAAAGCTTAGTCAATATCCAAGGTCAAAAATAAACAATTGTCACGGGTCATGGAGGCACGCCTTTAATCCCAGCACTGGGGAGGCAGAGGTAGGAGGATTGCTGTGAGTTCAGGGCCTCTCTGAGACTACATAGTGAACTCCAGGTCAGCCTGGGCTAGAGTGAGATCCTACCTCCAAAAATGAAACAAAAATAAAATAGCCAAATTTATTAATAAATAACTGTGATAGCAGAGCCCCGGGGAATTGCTTGTTATATACCAAGAGTTAACTGATACAGCCTTTGTCCATCCAAGGTGATTAAACGGATGTTCAAAAGCTAGCTCTCTGCTTTACCCATCCCGAAGCTTCTCTGATGTTTTGGGCCGAAGCCCTGACTGCCTTGGCCTCTCCCACAGCCCTCAGCCATCACTTACTTTTCTGTCCTTGGAACAATGACAACTTGCATTAATCCATGTCCCTGTTTAGTGAGCGCATTTATGGAGTCATCCTGCATTGCCTGTTAGTCATATGGTTATGGTAAACCTTCATCTTTCTTGTCAATTATTAATACATATTAATTGTATGCTATGGGGGTAGTATTTCACTGAGCAAATCCAACCTCCCCTAACCCACCCCTGACATCCTTCTCAAGCTCTAGAAATCACTATTCCTCTTCCAGATCTGCACTGATTAGCTTCCCCCCAGGAGAGAGAACATGCAGTATTTGTCTTTCTGTTCTCTGCTGATTTCACCCAAGCATAGCGGTCTCCGGTACCATCCATTAGGCTGAAACTGTCAGAATTTCATCTTCTCATTAGGACTAAAAATGATTCCCTTTTGTATAAATATCACATTAAAAATCGATTTTTTTCCTGTTGATTCTAAGTTCCTAGCGTCATAAATAAACATGGACATGGAGATAGCTCTCGGGTATGATGAAGATATCTCCTGGGTATGTTGTATACCCAAAACTAGGAAGATGGATCTTATGGAAGATCTATTTTTAATTTCTTGAGGACTTCCACTTTGGTTTCTATGATGGCTAATTTACATTTATTCCCACCAACATTGAATGGGAATCGGTATCACCTCTACCTTCCTACTCTACCCGACACTTCTTTCTATATAGCTCAAGATGGCTTCACCCTTGCTCTCCTGTTGCCTCAGCCTCCCTACTTACTTGTGGGGTTTTTCTTTTTGGCCATAGTTTTTGAGTTGCTTATATATTCTGCAGACTAACCCCCTGCCAGAGCGTTGGCAAATATTTTTTTTCCCACTCTCTGGGCTGTCTCTTCACTCTGTTGGTTGTTCCCTTTGCTGTCCAGAAACTTTTAGTTGATACAATCCCATTTGTCTATTTTTGCTTTTGTTTTCTCAGCAGTCAGAGTCTTATCCAGGAAACCATTCCCTATACTAAATATCTTGAAATGTCTCCCCTAAGGTTTCTTCTAGGAGTTTCAGAGTTTTAATTGGTATTTGTTCAGGGTAAGATATAGGGGTTAACTTTTAAGCTGTGCGAGACATCCAGTTTCCCCAGAACCACTTATTGAAAAGACTGTCTTCTTCTCCATTGCTGTCTAATACATGTTTTAAGTATTTATATTCAGGGTCATTTGTCTTAGATGTATGGGCTTATTTCTGAGATCTCCATTCTGTTCCATTGACCTATGTGTCTTGTTAAATGTGAGCATTGTACTGTTTGGTTACTATAATCCTTCAAAAGTTAAGCAGTCCACCTCTTAACATATCTGACAAAAGTGAAAAAAAAAACCAAATTAATAAATATAAATGCAGCATTGTGTTAGTTTACTTTTCTTACCACAGTTGCTGTAGGTAAGCAGACATTAGCAGGCTTGGAGGTCACTGAAGGAGGGACCTCCAGCATGACAGGGAGGATGGTGGAAGTATCAGAAGTGCCCTCCCTTAAGAATTAATCCAACGGAGCCTGTTAGTCCCTGGAAACTACCCCTCACTTAAGGCGTAAAGCACCCAACTCAAAGCAGCTGATGGGAGAGAAGTTATTCATTTTGGCTTACAGTCTCAAAGGATCGATCCATAATGGCAGGGCAAATATGGCACGAACAGAAGCTGGACATCACTCTGTGCTCTCCAGAAAACCCTCCCTCAGTGTACCTGCTTGCAGACCCTCAGAGCAAGGCCTGCCTGCTTTTCTGAGTCCTAACTCAGGAAGTATAAACTTCTGCTTCTTCTTCTCTTTCTCTTTTTTCCCTTTCTATCCTTTCTCTTCTTCAGATGCCAGCCAAAATCTCAAGTATGTTTGTCCTGACACTCTGGGCCCTTTTCACCAATAAATCTTCTTTGCTTTGCTTACTTCTCATTATCTCTGCGCCTAATTTTTCATGGTCACGTGACAAAGGGCTTGGCATTATGAAAATCTATAATACTTTGACAAGCAGCAATTTAAGGGAGCGAGGATTTGTTGCTCGTGGTTTTAGAGTGTAGTCCATCATGGTGGGGAAGAAACGCCGACTTCTGGTAGCCAAATCCATGGGTGGTGGGAGCTTGTAGCAGAATCCATGGGCCAAGAAGCAGGCAGAGATGAATGCTGGTACTTTACTGGCTTTCTCCTTGCCCCTCTTCATTCATTTCTGGGCCCATGGGATAGTGGTGTCCATATTCAGGATAGGTATTTCCCCCTCAGTTAATCCTCTCTGAAAAAATGCCTTCAGAGACACATCCAAAGATTTGCCTCATTAATGCCCTATGCATTTCTTTGTGTGTGTGTGTGTGTGTGTGTGTGTGTGTGTGTGTGTGTGTGTGTGCGTGCACGTGTGTGTATGTAGGTGTATGCATACTATAAGAAGACATATGGATAATTAAGCAGTCCTGGCCTAGGTATGACCTCATTGATCATTGGGTGTTGGTCTTTGCCTTCTGTGGTAGTTTGAATAATGTCTCCCTATAGAATTTATTATAATCGTGTTTATTAAATTGATAATTGTCTCCAGGCTTCTGGCTGGAGGAAGTGTCACTTTGGCCTAGCCTCCTGGGGACTGGCCCTTTCTGAACTGGATGCAAAATACTAGGGCTAGATATGCAAAAGAAGAGCTGGAACCGGGTCTGGGGTTCTGCATTTTGTGAATTACAATGTTACAGTGTGCTTGCTTGCTTGCTTCTGGAGGTGCTGTCTCTCTCTCTCTGCTTGCTTCTGTGAAAGGGGGCCAGCCTTTTTTCCTTAACTTCCCCTGGATCTGTTCAATAAATACTTATCCTCTCCCAAAATCGTGCCTGATTTGGAGATTCATCCCAGTAGCGTGTGACTAAGACACCTTCCATCTTGTCTGAGGCAGGGACTCTGTGGTGGTTTGAAGAAGGTGTTCCTCATAAACTCATATGATTTGAATGCTTAGTTCCCAGCTGATGGCAGTTGTGGAGATGGACCCTTGCTGGAGGAGGTGTGTCATAGCTAGCCCTCCCTTGCTAGAATGCAGCTCGTTCTCTTGCCGCTGTTTTCCACCTGTGAGAGAGGTGATGTCCAGCTTCTGCACATGCCATCTTTTCCCTGCCACGATGGATGTTTCCCTCAAGGCTCTAAGCCAAAATGAATAACTTTCCTCCCATCAGGTGCTTTTTGCAGTAACAAGAAGGTAACTCCAGCAGTCTCTCTTGTTGTCCACTTCTGCATTCCAGTTGTGAGCTTCTGGGCAGCTCTCCTGTCTCTGCCTCCCTTCCTGTGGTGGATGTGTTGAGATTACAGATGCCTGCCACAGCATCTGGTTTTTTATGTGGATCCTTGTGATCCAAACTCACATATATTTGTGTAGCAAGCACTTTATCCAAAGAGCCTCTCCTTAGCCCTCCTAAGTGTTTCTTAATCCAGCTGATAAAATTAACAATCACAAGTCTACCGCTTGTCAACTGAATCACTTTTAGCCATGACATTCCATCCATGGTCCTTGTCCTAGTCAGCCACATGTCACTGGGATGAATCTCCAAACCAGGCACAGTTATGGGAGAAAGGATTTATTGAAGCTACAGATCCGGGGAAGTTCCATAATGGTGAAAGAGGCTGGTCCCCCTTTTCACAGTCCAAGGAGAGAGAGAGAGAGAGAGAGAGAGAGAGAGAGAGAGAGAGAGAGAGAGAGAGAGACCCGCACCACACATACAACAGCAAACAGGCAGAGGAAGAGAGAAAAATTTTCCCCTTTCTATAGCCTTAGTGTGGGGTCTTGCAACCCTCTCCCAGACTTGTTGGCTCCCTGAGTCTCTGGCATTTCCTTCCTGCATGACCCTTCCAGGAATTTGATATTTGTTTCTAGCTCCCCTGAGCTTCCTTATATCACCCCCCTTATTGAGAGGGTTGTCTTCCTGTGAACATCCTCAGAGACCCACCCAAGATTATTAAAAAGGTCAAGTTGACAATAAAACTTACCCATCACAGTCCTCAAAGGCTCAAGGCCATCTCATAATGCAAAGTGTATTTAGTTCATCTCTAAGAGTCCCCTAAGGCTTACCACTTCCAACCATGTTCAAATGTCCAAGTCTAGAGTCTCTATGGAGATTCAAGGCAATCTCTTAGCTATAAACCCCTGCAAAATTAAACACAAAGCTCAATACTTTCATCAAACAATGGCACAGAATAAACATTACCATTCCCAAAAGGGCTGAAGGGGCCCATAACTAGACTGAAGCCCAGCAGGACAAACAGAAAATACATGTCCCACATCTGGGACTGTTGGTGTGTTATCTGGGCTCTCACAGTCTTGGGTAGTACTGTCCCTCCAATTTTACTGCCTACAGCATTGACGGTCTCTTTCTTGGGCTGGCTCCATTTGGTGTCTGCAGCTTTCTTTGGTGAATGTCCCAGGTTCTTGGCATTTACGACATCCTGGGTCTCCATTACAACTTAGATTTCACCTTTACAACTGCCCGGAGAGCCCACTCAGGAGCTTTCTGGAACCTTGGGATGGTAAATGAGAAGTGAAGCTGAGGGTCAGAAGGAGGACAGGAAATGAGGCGGAGAAGAGGGCCACATGAGATCATAGAATTTGAATTGGATGCTGAAGCTTCATGTCAGGGTGACATGTTACAAAGCTCTGCCATCAGGACACCTTGCCTATTCCACAGGCTTTGTAGCCAACTCCTCCCCCATCTTGGCCATGACTACATCATAACGAGGTTTCCAAGCATCCAACAGAAACCCAGATCCACAATGCCTATTACATTTTTGATCCAAGACTTCTCGTTTCATAGCTCAATAAATTTTTTTTTTAAATAAGGACAAACTGGGTTTGTCCAATTTTTACTTACTCAAGTCTGGTAGTTTGAATAATGTCCCCCAATAGATTCAAAGTTTATTATAATTGTAAATTGTCTCCAGCCAGCTCTGGCTGGAGGAGGTATGTCACCTTGGCCAGATCCTAGGGTTCAGCCCTAAGGTGTTTCTGGGATGGGTCTGGAATTCTAGCTTTACATATGCAAAAAGCAGTCTGAGCTCAAGCCTGGAGTTCCTCTTGTTTGCTAGTTTGGAGTGTGCTTGCTTGCTTGCTTCTGGAGGTGCTGTCTCTCTCTCTCTCTGCTTGCTTCTGTGAAAGGGGGCCAGCCTTTTTCCTTAACTTCCCCTGGATCTGATAGTTTCAATAAATACGTTCCTCGCCCAAATTGTGCCTGGTTTAGAGATTCATCCCAGCAATGTGTGACTGACTACGACACTCAAACAAGGATATTAAATCTATATAAATAACATGTTATTAACATGGTTATCTCAGTAGATCTAGGATATTTTAATGAGTAAATAAGAGGATGTTAAAGTCACAGAATAATAGTTTTATATAATATACAAGTGATTTTCAGAATCCCAACCTGAGCCTCATAAGCAGCAGAGAGAGACTGGGGTTGACGCTGAGTAATAATAGCTCAATAACCATCTTGCCATTGAGCATGGTGGGAACTTGGAGAGCCCCACTTGTTTTAGGCTCAGGCCCCCAAATTATGTCCTATAGAAGTAAGCATGGCTTAGAATTTGAAAGCCCATCACAGAAGCCAGAGGTTACCTTTGTTTCATTTCAGCCCTTGAAAAGCAGTGTGAATCTCCAAGGACTCACACTTGGCAGTTGTGAATATCATGGCCTCAGGAAGGAGAGCGGATCACGCAAGACACAATTATTTCCACAAGCAGTTGTGTAAAGACAGCCTCCTGGACTGGATTGAAGATTAGCCAGGCACAAAAGAAAAAAGAAAACCAATGAGGCATGAACACTCTCAGAAGCAGAACGTACAGGGCCTCAGGTACTGGAGTTTTCACATACAAACTTTATATTAATGGTGATGTCATGTTCAAAGTGATAAAAAAAGAGTGTTTAGAGTTTTAGTAAAGAACTGGATTTTGAAAAAGAACTATATGAATATCCTAGATTTCAAAACTAAAATAAAAAATGTAATGAGTGGGTTTGACAGACAATGAGAGGATTAACATTAATATTCACACTGAAGCATAAGTAGAAAATCCTCAGAGTAGGAAAGAGTGAGAGAAGATAAATATCTTATGAGAGAGGGGTGGGGAGAGAATGGACATGCCAGAGTCTCTTGGCACTGCAAATAAACTCCAGATGCATGTGCTACTGTGTGCATCTGGCTTTATGTAGATACTGGGGAGTCAAACCCTGGCTGCAGGCTTCACAAGCAAGCACCTGTAACCTTGAGCCATCTCCCCATCTCCCCCAAGTCCAGTATTGGGGTTTTGATAAGTTGATAAACCATGATGCAATTTCTGAAGTAAAATTTAGAAAAACTATTTGGTTTCTCAGTTAGCAAAAAAAAAAAGTTTGAATAATTTAAAAAAGGTTCATGAGGATCAGGAAAAGAGGGAAACGGCTGGCAGGGTGGGGTGGGGAAGAATGTATGAAACAAAGATTTCAAAAATAGCAAAACATAAAATTAGAAAACGAGAAAACTTTATTTGTGGTGCTGGGTATTAAACTAGGCAAGTAACACTCCCAGCCCAAGATGGACGCTTTGTAAGGAATAAAGATTTAATTCATTGAGATGATCCTGAGTATTTTTACATCAGAATAGAATGATCTGAGAAATAGAAAGTCCAAGTTAAAGCCAAGAAAACAGTGTGTGTGTGTGTGTGTGTGGGGCATACAGATCAATAACATAAAAACAAACTAAAATGAAAAAGATAAGCTCAGCCAAAAGTTGATTTTGAAAAGATTAATATAATTATTCATTAGCATCACTTTTTTGGAAACAAAATAGCCAAATTATTAAAAAATATACATGTAACTATAAAATACAAGAAGAAATAGAGCATTCAAATAGTACTGTACTTAGAAGGCATCTTTTAAAATCTTATGTGAGCCAGGTATGGTGGTGTTTACTTATGTTCTCAGCACTAGGAAGGAGGCTGTCATGGTTTGATCCATGTTCTGAATGCTTGATCCCCAGCTGATAGCAGTTTGGGAATTAGAATCTTGTTGAAACTGTGTTTTTGGGGCCGGGCTAAATAGGGTTACAGCCAGATTCCCCTTGCCAGTGTTTGACACACCTTCCTGCTGCTGTTTGCAGTGCTGTGGCGGAGGTGATGTCCACTCTCTGCTCATGCCATCGGTTCCCCTGACATCATGGAGCTTCCCCTCAAATTTGTAAGCCAAAATAAACCCTTTCCGCCACACACAGCTTTTGGTTGGGTGCTTTCTGTGCAGCAACTAGAAAGCTGACTGCAACAGAGGCTGAGGTGGACGGATGGTGATTTTGAGGACAGCCTCAAACTTGGTTACATAAGGGAGACCCTGTCTAAAACCAACCAACCAACCAACCAAAACAAAAACCCCTTTTTGAATAGCTCTAGATGGGTTCAGTAGCAGATTCTACAAACAGTAAAGGAAAAAAAATAATAAAATCAGGGACTGGAGAGATGGCTCAGCAGTTAAGCCTGCAAAGCCTAATGACCTGGATTCAATTCCCTAATGCCCAAGTCAAGCCAAATGCACAAAGTGGCACATGCATCTGGAGTTCATTTGCATCGGCTAGAGGCCCTCAGATACCCATTCTCTCTCTCTTTCTGCTTGCAAATAAATAAATAAATAATAAAAAGTAAAATAAATAGCATCAATCTAAAACTCTTCTAGAGAATATAAGAAACTAACCCCCACCTAAACTGTGTTAAAAGCAATCATGCTTTGACTCTGCATCTGGACAGGTAATTACAGGAAAATTGACTAAGGTCAATTTCAGTCTTGAGAAATCTGTGCAAAAATCCCTAAGAAAATTTTTGTTAGTCTACTGAATCAAGTGATAAACAAAAAATGATAGTAAACCTTTACAACCAAAGATAATTTAACCAGAAATGCGTTGTTGGCTTGGCATTAATGCAGCTCATTGCATTACTGTGGCCTGAACGTCTGTGTTCTCCAAAATTCCTATACTGGAACTTAGTCTCCAAGGTTAAGATTTGGAGGTGGGGTGCTTTGGGAGATGATCGGATCATGGAGGCAGGGCTCGCAGAGAACGTTAGTGCCCTTATAAAGATGCTGGACAGTTCCCTCAGCCCTTCCACAGTGTGAGGTTATAGTGAGGGGGTGGGTGTCCATGGGCAAGCTATTGCTTGCCATACACGGAATCTGCTCACACCTCCATCTTGGATTCACAGCTCCAGACCCGTGAGGAATAAATTCCTGTTGTTTATAAACCACTCAATCTGTGGTTTTCTGTGATGGCAGCCTAAATGAACTAAGACATCACATTGACAGAATCAAAGAGGAAAAAAATGAAATCATTTCTAAATGCAGCAGGACCTGTTTATGAAATTCAGCTCCCAGTTATTAAAAAAAAATCTAAACAAACCAGGACTAGGAAGGAAGTTAATGAAATAATACATATTTATAACAAATGTGATTGTGAAATATTGAAAGCTTGCCAGGCGAAACCAAGAACGAGTCATGAAAGGCGGTTATCATGATTTCTATCTGACACAGAATTGAGGATCTGGTTGATTCATTAGTGTATGACAATAATAAAAAGTGTAAAAATTGCTAAGATAGAAATAAAGCTGTCATAACTCATAGATAGCAGAATTATATACATGTAAAACTGAACAAAAATCTAAAAAGATATTTGGGTATTATATTCTAAGTGCTTACTTACTTGATCCCTTTTTTTTGAGATAATGGCTCATGTAGCCCAGGCTAGCTTTAAATTCACTGCAGACCTGAGGATACCCTTGAACTTCTGCTCTCTTGCCTCTACTTTCTGAGTGCTAAGTTTACAGGTGTGTGTCACCAGGCCCAATTTATTGGATTCTATGGATTGGACCCAGCCTGTTGTGTGTGCTAGGCAAGCACACTGAGGCACATACCCAATCTCCCTACTTGATTATCTTTATAACAAATAACTTACTATCATAATTGGGTTTAACAAGGTGAACTGAGGTCAATATAGATTATCGATTGCATTATATATAATATAGCTATATTTCTGTTAAAAGTGAAATAATTTTAAAGATACTAATTAGAGCAACATCAAAATATTAAGTATCTTTGATTAAAAATAAGATTCCTAAGATCACATAAGATATTATATATACATATATATGTAACATATATAAAGAGACAAAAACATAAATATGTGAATGAAAAGACTATAAATTTTCAAATGTAATTTAAAATAACTAATCTAATACCACTAAAATCACAATTAGTATCTCAGCACATTTTCAAATGTCTTAATAACTTGATTTTAACAAGTTTAATGGAGATGCAAATGGCCCAGGATAGCCAAAGTAATCTCAAAGGAGAAAGGGGTTGGAGGGTGAGTTTTATTGGATATTAAAATTTACAAAGCTGCAGCAATGAAGACAGTATTTGACAGAAAGATAACACATAGGTCACTGGGATATAATACCCTAAACAGATTTCCACACATAGCAACAATCTATGATAAACACAGCCCTGCATAGGGGGATAGACTCAATTTTTAATAAATGACACTACGTCACCTGGCTGTCCATATGGAAAAAAATAAATCTCAATTCCGACCTCATACACTACACACAAAATGAATCCCAAGTGAATTCAAGAGATAAGTGAGACAAGCAAAGTTTCTATAAGAAAATACAAAAAGACCTTCATAATTTTGAAGCAAGAATAATCTTTTGAACAGCATTCATAAAGCAATGCCACAAGGGAAGGACTGGGGCTGGGGAGAGAGATCAGAGGTTAAAAGCAGTTACTTGTAAACTCTGTTGGCCTGGGGTTTGATTCCCCAGGACCCATGTAAAGCCAGTTGCACAAAGTGGCACATGCATCTGGAGTTCGTTTGCAATGGCAAGAGGCCCAGGTGGGTCCATAGTCTCTCTCTGTGCTTGCAAATAAATAATAAATAAATAAATAGTAATTTGGGCACATTAAAACTGAGTTATGATTTGGATTGGAAATATTCCCCAAGCATTCATGTGCTGAATGCTTGGTCCGGTGTAGCAGTGCTTGGAGCCAGGGCCTTTGGGTGGTGATTGGATCAGGAAAGTTTAGATTTCATCCATGGATAAATATCTTGATGGGGTCACAACTTAATGGGATATTTGAAGGTGGTGCAAAGTTCAGAAGGTGGGGCCTAGGTATTTTGTTTTTGAACTCATCCTTGCTTGTGGCTTCCTGTCTGTCATGAGGTAAGAGGTTTTACCATGCATTTCCTACCCCGATGTTCTGCCCTGGAAAAAGCCCCAAACATAGACTGAAGTCTCAGAAACTGAGCTGAAATAAATGAGGAACAAAATACAGCCTGTATCTTGCAATTATATTAATCTAATACAACTAGACACAGAGGAATTCACACTGTATAATTTCATTCACTAAAGGTTCTCAAATTAGAAATGTGTATCTCATTTAACCTATACTGACCTCACTCTCCGATGGAGATTCTGTTTGTATTTTTCAGAAGGCAGTGAGAGAGCCAGGGT
This sequence comes from Zapus hudsonius, assembly GCA_004024765.1. Classification (NCBI taxonomy): domain Eukaryota; kingdom Metazoa; phylum Chordata; class Mammalia; order Rodentia; family Dipodidae; genus Zapus; species Zapus hudsonius. Next base: position 19,541 of record PVHP010002482.1, read on the forward strand.
CATTCCATCTCTACCGCAGGCTAATGGCTGACCTCCTGGCAAGAGATGAACCACCCCAGGTCTACAGTATAGGCCCCAAATGAGACCCTTGAGAAAGTAGCAGGATAAGCAAGAGACCCATAACCACAGCCAATCAGTCAACCCAGGATAAGCCAGCGAGACAGACACCAACGATTTTCAACACAACCTAAAGCAGAAGTACAGAGGCACCTAAGACCTCAACAATAAAGCAGCCTAAATACTCACCCACCATGACTCAGGGAACTGAGCGGAAGAGGGGCGGAAAGATTCTAAGAGCCATGGTGGGGGAGAATATCCAGAGACATTGCCCCCTTAGTAACAGCATACAAAGGGGGTAGAACCAGGTTGACTCCTGGGCTATCCATAACCCTGTACCCCATGGACTGATCCAGTTTGCCCACAGAGGAGGATACCCAGTGGATTGGGGACAGGGAGGAGGGAATAGGGGATACCAACACAATATTTGCTCATACAATGCATCTAATTATGGATAATAAAGTTAAATAAAAGTTCTCAAAAAAGCTGGGTGTGGTGGTACATGCATGTAATTTCACTTGTTTGGGAGGCTGAGACAGGAGAACTGCAAGTTCAAGACTGGTCTGAGCTACATAGTGAGTTCAAGATCAACCTTGGTAGCTTAAAATTTAGAAAAAGCTAGGGGTAGAGTTCAGTGATAGAATGCTTGTCTAGCCGGCCCAAGACTCTGGGTTCAGTTCTCCATACTGCACACACACATACACACACACATGTTCTAAAAGAAGAATTTTATCTGGACTGTTTAAGAATACATCTATTGGTGGTCAAACAACGGTAAATTGAAGAAAAATGACTACCATGAAAGTCCTCATGGGGCTTGGAAGATAGCTCAGTGAGTATAGTGCATACCTTCTCAGCATGAAGACCTGAGTCTGGGAACACCCATCGGAAGCTGGCATGGGCATGCATCTGTAGTCCCAGCACAGGAACAGTGAAGATTAGTCCCTGGCTCGCTGGCTTGCCAGTCTAGTCTAATTGGATACTTTTAGGCCAATGAGAGACTCTGTCTCAAAAACTGGGGAGATAGTAGCTGAAGAATGACACCAGAGGGTATCTTCTGGCTTCCACTTGCATATGTGCACACATGTACCCCCCCTAACAGTCAGGATAGTGATTTCTTTGGAGGGGGGAAGGGGTTGCAGTGGAAAGGGCCTGAGATGGGGCTCTTGGAGGTTTCAGTGTTCTCAATCTTGACTGCATGCTGGCTTCAGCATATTCACTCTGTGATAACCCACTGGATGGTCTACTCCAACTTGTTTGCTTTTCTGTATGTGTGTTTTATTCCTCACTTGTGTACACACAAGGAGAGAGAGAGAAGGAGGGAGGGAGGGAGAGAGTGAAGGAGGGGCAACTCCCGAAGGCCTGTGGAGTTGAGGCCATCTAGGTTATATTTACAGTCAAATGAGCCACACTAAAGCAAGTCTAATTAAATTAGTTAGGAAAAGCACGCTGCTTGCAATTCTAGTTACTCACGTGCATAGGTAGAGCACTGCCTCAATACGTTTTGAGCACGGTTTGGCAGAGGTAATTCACTCAATGCTGTGGCTTGAGAGTGGTTTGTCCCCTCTGAAAGTCACACTGAGGATCCTGCTCATCATGAGGCTTTGTGAGGATGGAGAAACACGGTGATCCTGGTGGTTAGAGGTGGGGACTTTTGGAGGTGATCAGGACTAGATAAGGAAACCAGGGTGGAACCCTATGTTTGAGTAGGATTTAAAAGCAGTAGAAAAAGGGGCCAGAGGGGAAACACACGTGCACACACACACACACACACACACACACACACACACACTCCTTGTGGTGGTTTGAATGCAAATGTATATTCCCCATAGCACAAGGGTTTTTTGTTTGTTTGTTTGTTTTTTGGCCTGAGGTATTTTTGATTAAGACTGAGCTTGTAACTTAAGTCTCCATCAGGCAGAGCCCTGCTGGAGGAGGTGTCACTAGGGGTGGATCTTTAGTCCAGCCCTAAGGTGTGGAGAGAGCCAGCTTAAGCTCTGCCTTTTCTGTCTCTGCTATGAACGTATGGAAGTGAGCCAGCTTCCATACATGATGGAGCTTCCCCTGGATTCTGTAAGCCTGAAATAAACCCTTTCCTCCCATAAGCTGCATCTGATTGGATGTTTGTTCTAGCAATGAGAAAGTAACTGCAACATCCCCATTTCTTGCAATGTGTTGTCTGCACCACCTGTAACACTACTAGCATGAAGACCATCATCAGTGACAGCCCCTTGACCTGAGCCTGGGCCCTTGACCTGAGCCTGTACCTCCAGAACCATGAACCAGAATTAACCTCACTTCTTTATAAATGTACCTGGCCTGTGATACTGTATTACTAGCTCTGAAACTCAGTAATATTCTTCATTTATTTATCTTTTTTTTTTAATAGAGGCAAGATCTGCTATATCCCAGACTAGCCTGGAGCTCAGTAGGTAGCTGAGGATGTCCTTGTATTTCTGATCTTCTTGCCTCCACCTCCTGAGTACTGGGATTACAGGCATGTGGCAGGCACCATGCTCAGTTTACTATGAAGCTGGAGATCAAACCCAGGGCTTCATACCTGCTAGGTGGGCACTCTACCAACTGAGCTACATGCCCAGCAACAATATAATTTTGAGATCCCACAGCATTGTGGACATTGTGCCGTGTTATTCTGGAGCTGTGATTTGTAGAGTTTGAGGAAACGCAGATAATATTGGTTTGAACAGCTTCTGCTCTCCAATTCCTGCCTCGTGAGATTCTCCTACCCTCACACCGCCCCCACCTTTGCCCACATTCTAGTGGGAATGATTAAAACTTGTGAAGTATTATGTATTAAGACAGACGGATGCACATATTCAAAATATATCACGACCATCTGAGAATGGGGTGAGAAAGGCTCTGGAAATGGGTGGCAGCCTGGTAGGGGATTCTGTGCATAATCTCTGACTGTTTAAGTCGAGATAAAGAGTCTAAATCTTAGTTCTTGGAAGCTATTCCAAAGCCCAGCATGCCAGTCTCTCTGGCTTCTTCTTTCTTTAGGCATACAGATGCCATCAAATCTCAATAATCACAGCTATTAACATGGAACATAGGGCTTAAAAAGAAAATATATTGTCCCTTAAACTTTTCTCTTTAGTACCTAGCTTGAAATTCATTGCATACGATATTGCTGTCTTCCTTAATTGTGTGTTTGGGACCAATACATCTGTGGAATATGTGAAAAGTGAATTTTCAGGAGTTGAGCTTGCCTGGTTCTAAGTAAATCCATGTTCAGGGAGTGATGTGCCAACCAGCTGGCTCCAATCAACTTGTTTTCATAGCCGTGAGCTTCAGGAGGGCTGGGATCATGTTTCCTTCCTCCAGCAATAGGGACCTAGCATAACGTTAAGCATGCAGTAAACACCAAAAGTTATTGATTTATCAATTGGGAAATGGAATGAGCAAGCACTTGACAAAATACACATTTCCCTAGTATGAACAGTAGCGTTCTGGAATGCGCTCATCTAAAATTGGATTTGAAAAAAAATAAAGTCCCTTTGACTTTTGGACATTTTTTTTGTTCATCCAATCAACTAATTTTGATTGACTGCTTAAATGAACTCTAGGGATAACTACTAGATACAGCATCTCTGATGACCACAGCCAAATGTCATAGAGAAATGGGGCAGAAAGTGTAGTGAGTCTTCTATAGAGTGATGAAGGATGTCCTCACTGACAGTGACGTTTCGGCAAAGAGTTGAAGGAGGTAAGTGAGTGAGCCGAGGTCATATCCGGCAGGATGGTCTTTTAACTATGTGCAGTGTCCCTGAGGTCGAGAGTTCTGGAAGAAGGATGCCCATGTGACTGAAACAGAGTGACAAGGGAAGAGCTATGACATCAGATTAGTAACTTGTCCAGATTGTGTACAGCCTTTGAAGACACTGTTTTTATGTCTAATAGTGAGAGATATGATACGTTAGGTGAGTTTGAGCAGTGGCTTGACATGATCTGACTCACTTTTGACAGCTGTGTTGGAAGCAGAAGGGAAAGGAGCCAGAGCAACTCCATAGACAGTTATTCTGCTTCTCAGACACAGAGGATTCAGGGTTTCGTTTATATGTGTGTGTAGGTATGCATGCATGTGTGTGTACATGAGTTTATAAAGGCCATTGAAAAAGACATTGAATGTCTTCCTCAATCACACTCCATCTTACTTTTGTGACAGTGTCTCTCACTGAACCTGGAGCTCACTGTTCAGGTAGACTACCTGGTCATCAAACTCTAGAAAGCCTCTTGTCTCTGCCTCAAAACACTGAGACTACAGGTGTGCGTCAACTCCCACAACTTTTTGGTGGGTGATTGGGGGATGTGAAGGCTGGTCCTTCGTGTTTGAGCAGCAAGTGTTTTTTTTTTTTTAAATTAATATCTTTTTATGAGTAAGTATGAGCAACTCTTGTGAAGGTGTCCCTGTTTCCCTCCTCTCTGTCCCTATCCACTGGGGTTCTTCCTCAGTGTGCATACAGGATCTGTTCATAGGTTAGGGGGTTATGCACTGCACCAGAGGGAACCAGTTTTTCTTTTTTCCCCCCCACTTTCTGCATTGCTGCTGAGGGGCCAATGTCTCTGGATATTCTCCCCACTGTGGCTCTTATATTCTTTCTGCCCCTTTTCCACTCAGTTCCCTGAGTCATAGTGGGTGAGTTTTGAGTCTGCTTTATTGTTGAGATCTTAAGTATCTCTTGAGCTTTGCCCTGGGTTGTGTTGGGTATCATTGGTGTCTGTTGTTTTTAATAAAAGAAGAATGGCAGGTCCTGAAGTCTGGGTGGAGTTTTCTGGTTTGTGCAGTCTGGCAGCACCGCTTCTGGTCCCCAGCAGCCGGCCTGGGCAGGAGCATACCCGGGGATGTGGGGATGCAGGGCTGGGCTGAGCCGAGCTGCGTGTCTCTCTGTGGTCCCGGCTGGCTGCTGGGGCTCCGTTTGTCTGGTTGGCTGGCTGGAGGGAGCAGGCATGCTCCGAGTGGTGGTGGCTCCAGCAGCTCTGGTGGCAGCCGGGGACCCGGGCAGGGAGGGAGCCAGAGAGCCCATAGAGTGCTGGAAATCACTACATGAGCTGCTGGGGGAAAATGTCCATCAAGGTTGTGAGCTAGTAGGGGACACTGACATATGAAAGCAACCAGAGTGACAAGATCTACACACCTGTGAAATCGTGGCACCCAGCCTAACAACCAATGGCTCTCTGATTGGCTAAGAGATCTGCTCAATGGTAAGGAACCCATAGCTGGAATTGGGAACCAAGTCAGAATTTTATGGAGACCTAGAATCTGGTCTCTACTGAGATACTTTCACTAACCTTGGCTCTAAAGAGAGGCTATACCCATCAAAATCTATTTATCTATTTTTGAATCAAGGTCTTCTGTATCCCAGGCTGGCCTTAAATTTGATATGTTTCAGAGTATGACCTTGAACTCCTGATCCTCTTACTTCAACCTCCCAAGTGCTTACAAGGGTGCACCACCACCCATAATTTTATGTGGTGCTGGGAATGGAACCCAGGGCTTCATGCGTGTTAGGCAAGTACTCTTCCAGCTGCATTGCATTCCAAGCCCTCTTTTCTCGTGTTCAATAGCTAGTTTCATGCCTATTTTTATGACCTAAAAGACAGCCTGCATAATTGTGTATGCTGGCACCTGAACTCTTGGATTCATCAACCAGTGGGTGTATCTGTGTGTTCCTATTATGATAAGGCAGTTGGGCATGTAATTCTGTAGCTCAGGGTAGAGGTCTCAGCTGGAGAAATGTGAGAACAAGGTGTGACTGCCTGTAGGTGGTATTTAATAAGACTCAGGACTACATTATGAGTTTCATGGCCCAGACAGACTTGTCTTCATGAGCTCTTTTCCTCTATTAAAAAATTTGATTCAGGCTGGAGAGATGGCTCAGTGGTTAAGGCACTTGGCTGCAAAGCCTAACAACCTGAGTTCAATTTCCCAAATACTTTAAAATAAAAAATGATTCAACCTAGGCTGAGTTCATTATTTACAATATTCTTTTTTTCTTCTAATTTTGAAAGACATCTATAAATCCACAGATTTCTAAAAGCACTGTGGACCTTAGAAACAACACCCATTGTGCCCAATTGGTAAATCAACTGATAGGTGAGATGAAGCCACCAGGGGAGGGGATGTGTTTGGAAAGGATGATGAATCCAGTGGGTGAGTGTCCAGGCATTCCAACTTTCAGAGAACAGGACTTCCGTGACACTGTCTTGGTTTGACACACCTACACTACAAAAGATTCCTGGTCATTGGTCATTGAAATAAGTAGCCACCAGAACCTGCTTGAAGGCCACTGAATGCATATGTGACATCCCCCTCTGTTGGTGTGCCTCTGAAAGGAATCATATCCACCTGTCAGGGATCCCCAATCCCTAAAAACCTCCACTGCTGCAAGTCCACCAGGCTGTGGGCCACATGGCCCCTGTTCCCAACATAGCTAAGCCATTTGTTGTTTTCTGAAGGCTAAACAAATATACAAAGAACAGAAGGGGCCACCAGCCAGGGAAAGCAGCACCCTTGACAGTGAATGCAGAAGGGGCTTGAGAGGGAGGTGGCTCAGTTGTGTCCCAAGACGTGAGTGAAACCTTCAGACTGGAAAGGACACGGAGGTCACTAGGAACCTGAAGAGGGAGTTCTGATGGAGGGCTGGAGGAAAAACATATGGAGGCCAAGGAACCCAGGGAGCCACTGAACTCAGACACTGTTCGGAGGAGTTTTGCTGTAAAAAGTCGAGAAGTGGAAGAATGGACCAAGGGTCACGTGAACTCAAGAGACTTCTTTAATTTTTTAAAACTTATTTATATGAGCAAGTCTTGTGATGGTACTCCCCATTTCCCTCCTCCCTGCCCCCAACCCACCAGGGGCCTCCTCAGTGGGATTGCTGGACCAGACCACAAGGTAGGGGGTTATTTTTCTTTGTGTTGTTGCTGAAGGGGGGCAATGTCTCTGGACATTCTCCTCCACCATGGCTCTTACAATCTTTCTGCCCCCTCTTCAGCTCAGTTCCCTGAGTCATGGTGGGTTAGTTTTAAGTCTACTTCACTGTTGAGATCTTAAAAGTCTTTGGGTTTCTGCTTTAGATTGTGTTGGGTATCCTCAGTGTCTGTCTCCATTATCCTTTCATAGGTTATCTGACTTTCTGTGGAGGTAGGGCTCTTGCTTATTTCACCACTTCCTCAAAGGTTTCCTTTGGGCCCTAGATGATGAGTTACAGATGGTTCATCTCCTGCCTGGGTGTCAGCCATCATCCTCAGGTCCTGTTGGTGGAATTGGGTTGTCCACAGTTCTCACTGCTTTCTGAAACATACAAACAGAATCTCCAACAGAGAGTGATAGTATAGGTTAAATGAGACAAACATTGTTAACTTGGTGAGATTCTTTAATTTTTAACATGAGAGATATTATAACACATTTGTTTGTTTGCTGATGGGAAGGTTTCAGTAGAGAAAGTTTTTTGGGGTGTAGTGGAAGGGGGAGGGGATGTATGAGTGGAGAATATTCTGTGTACAAGTGGGGGGCTGACCTTTGTAACAACCATCAGTAGTAATGGAGACAGGCGAAAGTATCCAGGTAGGTAGGTTCCGGGAACTTATTGAAGTTCCTTTTTTATTGCTTCTATTTTCTCTCTGAAATAGCCATTTAGGAATCTGGTGGTAGAGGCAGAGCGTAACTGATGGGCAGCATTCAAAGCCCACTTGAAGTGGGGTGAGAGGCTGGTCAGCACAGGCAGCCTTTTGTAGCTAAAGAACCCGAAGCTCAGGGCTCCTTGCTTGTGTGGCTTCTTCCAAAGCAGGACCTTCATTTATTTCCACAAGTATAACTTCATTGGAGGGGAGGTAAAAAAACTGGAGTTGAGGGCATTGGAAGGATGGAATATGTACCCATTGAAGACACTTAGGGCTTTGAAGGGGAGTCGGAAGGAGCACTGAGAGGACCCCAAATACAGAGTGTCATGGTTTGATCCAGTTGTCCCCAACAAACAAATGAATGTGTTCTGATAGATCGATCCTCAGCTGATGGCAATTCGGGAATTAGAACCTCGCTAGAGCTGTGTTGTTGGGGGTGGGCTTATGGGGATTACAAACCATCTCCCCATTTCCAGTATTTGGCACACCTTCCTGCCGCTGTTTGCAGTGCTGTGGCAGAGGTGATGTCCACCCCTCTGCTCATGCCATCGTTTTCCCTGCCAGGATGGAGTCTCCCCTCGAGTCTATAGGCCAAATAAACCCATTCCTCCACAAGCCGCTTTTGTTTGGGTTCTTTCTGCTCAGCAACTAAGAAAGCTGACCGCAACACAGAGATGAATCATCACCTAGGCTTCCACCTAGAAGCCTGTAACGGTGGGTAGTAGCTGACAGGCTGCCCAAACTCAGGGTCCTCAGTGTGCCCCTCACCCAGGGGTCTAATCTTAAGGACCTTCTGTACTTTCTAACTCCATAACCTTCTTTAATTTGTCAAGCCCCTGCTCTGGAATTCCAGGTCATCGTCTAACCACCATGCAGTTGGAATTCATGACTAAGCTTAGCACCCATTCAACATGTCAGTATTTAAAAAAATATTTTATTTATTTGGAGAGAGAGAGAGAGAGAGAGAGAGAGAGAGAGAGAGAGAGAGAGAGAGAGAGAGAGAGAGAGAGAGAATGGGCTCACTAGGGCCTCCAGCTACTGCAAATGAACTCCAGATACATGGACTACTTTATGCATATGGCTTTACGTGGGGACTGGGGAACTGAACCCTGGTCATTAGGCTTTGCAGGCAATGCCTTAATTGCTGAGCCATTTCTCCAGCCCAAGTTGGAGCTTTCTGGGAAGGCTGCCGCTTGAAAGCTGGTTCCTTCTTAAGAACACTGCTGTCCCACAGTCCTCTCCAGGGGTGTCTGCTTCATCCCCACATCCCTCCTATTCCTGGAGCTTTTGTGTCTGTCAACAATGGAGGTGAAAGGCAGACTCCATTTAGTTCTATGTCCCAGGATAGATGTGGGAACAAAGTTGTGAGTATTGAAGGAGAGAGGGGCTGGGGCTGGTCAAGGAGGCTTTGGAGTTTCACTACTTCTGTAAGATTTCTCATGGAGGTGTGGAGGATGTCGACTCCTGGTGCAGGGGTGGAGGATGCAGACTCCCTCATGGAGGTATGGAGGGTCAGTTGTCCACCAAGCATATGGGGCTCTGTTTTGAATCCAGAGATCGAGGTGTGGAGTATATGAGAGGTTGCTCTAATTTCAAACGTGAAGTTTTCCTATGTTGACATAAAAGCTACCTTGTTGAGACAGTTTTGGTTATCATAACAGCCTGTTCAAACCTTGAATATGGAGCCTGACACATGGACACTTAAATATTGAATGAATGAGTGAACTGATGAATTTTCTTCACTAATCTGAAAAAGAAGCTTCACCTGCCATGAAACTTCTCCGTGGGTAGATAGGCATCAGTCAGACTCTTACACAATTAACAGAACAATAGGGGCTGGCAGGATGGCGCAGTGGGTAAGGCACTGGTTCTTGGAGCGTGAGGACCTGAGTTTGAATCCACAGAACTCATGTAAAAGTGACCCCATGAGCCTGAGGGGTCCATTCCACATTCAGGCCACACCACTGTGGAAGAAATGTCCCTGTGACTGTAAAGTAGAGCTGAGTTTGTGTGGACTGTGGCAGAAGAACAGACGCTTGACTTCTTTTAAAGAGAGCACAGGATGTGCCAGGAGCTTGATTTTATCACAGACAAGCACAATGGTGCAGCCTCACTTGGAACTTTCAGGTTTCTGGGTCTAATAATTTGAAGATTCTGACTTCATAGAACACAGAGCAGGCAATTGTCAATGGGTAGGGGAAAGAAAGAGGTGAAAGTTAGCTTATGGAGGGGAGAAAGGCAGATAGAGGTTTTTCTTGTTTTGTTTTTTTTAACCTCAATTTGAAGTTAGATCCAATATTTTGGGAGCACAGGCCAAATGTACCCTGACTTCCTCTTTTATAAACTTCAGACAAATGAAATTGAACAGAGTTTAAGCAAAGACCCAATCATGAATTGGTCAATGTTGAAAACTCCAAGAACTCTGCCTAGACATAAATGTTGAGGTTTTTTTTTTTTTGCTTGTGTGTTTGTAATGTGGTGTGTGTGTGGTATATGCTGCACAAGTATGTCTCCTTGAAGCACCCCTTGTCCTCACCATCTATTGGGATGGTGTGGGGGTGCTTGCCCACGGTGGCCAGAGCAGAATATCAGGTGTCCTGCTCCACTGAGCTTTCCCCATTCTCACTTTGATCTGGAATCTTTTACTAATACTTGAACTTACTGTTTTTCATGAGCTTTCTCTGGTCTCTGCAGCCTTTTGTGGGACTGGGGTTACAGGCACATCAGCCATGAGCAACTGTCTACATGAGATCTGTAGATTCAAACTTGGACACTTTCAGCCCACGCCAGGCCCTGATATTTGCACAGGAAGCTCACTTAACCCCTGAGCCATCTCTCCAGCCCTGACCAGTGAGCTTTTTTAATAGGCTGAATGTGGAAGTTATTTGATTGGCTATAACTGAAAATATGCCTTACTTGAGTATGGTCTGATGAAAAGTCCCTTGTTGGCAGTTTCTGGTGGCTAACGGTTAGGTTTTGTTTTGCTGTTTCTAGTGAATTGGGTTTTGATCTGCTTACAGAGGTGGCCAAGGCCCTAGAGCCATCTCACCCCAATGACTTCCTCATTTTATTATTATATTGTCATTATTATTATTTTACATTGTGTGTGTATGTAGACTGGTTGTTATGTGGTGTGTTATCTGTGATGTATGCACCTGTGTGCAGAAGTACATGTAATATACATGGACTCTGTGGTAGTTTGAATAATGTCCCCCAAAAGAATTAAGGATTTATTAAAATTATTAATTGTCTCCAGGCTCTGGCTAGAGGAAATGCCACTTTGGCCTAGCCTCCTGGGGACTGACCCTTTCTAATTTGGATGTAAAATACTAAGGATAGATATGCAAAAGAAGAGCCAGAACCCTGGTCTGGAGCTCTGCATTTTGTGAGTCACAGTGTGTTACAGTGTGCTTGCTTGGTGCTGGTGCTGGGCTTCTGTCTCTGTCTCTGCTTGGATCTGTGAAAAGGGGCCAGCCTTTTTCCTTAAATTCCCCTAGATCTGTTGAATAGATTTTCCTCCCCAAATCGTGCCTGGTTTGAAGATTCATCCCAGCGATGTGTGGCTGACTACGACAGACTCAGAGGCCAGAGAACTTCGGGTGCCCTTCTCTGTCACTCAGCTATGTACTTCCTTGAGATGGGGGTCTCCCTCTTAACCCCAAACTACCATTTTTAGTCAGTGATCCCCAATGATTCTTTGGTCACCACCCCCCTTAGCAGACTGGACTGGAGTTACTTACAGATGTGTGTGGGCACACCCAGATAATTAATTCTTCCAGCTAGTTATTTTCATGGATGGAAGGGCTTATTTTCAGGTACAGTTCTAGAATGTTCAGTCATCATGGCGGAGAAGGCATGGTAGTAAGAGGCACTTAGTCACATTCAACCTGCGGTCAGAAAGCAGAGGGAAGTGAATTCTGGTGCTTAACCCATTTCTCCTTTATCTTCAGTCCTGAACTCCAGCCCATGGGTTGGTGCTGACCATATTCAGGGAGGGTCTTCCCACTGCAATTAACCCAGTCTCCAAACTCCATCACAGATATTTTCCTGAGGCTTGACTCTGAGGTGATTCTAGAGCCTTCTGTGAGAACGAGGATCAAGACCTTGTTGTGGTCAGGGTACAGGGACCCTGGTCTATGGTTCCAGGGAGAAGGGAGAGGCCTGGTCCCTGGGCTCTGTACTGCAGAGAGCCGATGGGTTCACTCCTTATCTAGTGACCATAAAAATTTAGGCACATGGACCATGAGGAGTAAAGCTGAGGTGATTTTTTGAGACAGTTCAGAATGTCAGAACTAGCACTTTTAGGAGTTTGGCTGGTATCCCAAGAGATAGAAAGGGGGAAAGGAAAGGTTATGCTTTTTAATTAGAACTCAAAATTAGGCAGATTTAGCAATGAAGATCTGCATGTGACTGCCCTAATTATTTTAAAAGCTTTAATTCATATAACTCTGGGTCAAACTATCTTTCCTCAAGGAAATTAGTTATATAATATGTCATCACTCAACACCTGTAGAATCACACAGCATTGCCCAAGTGTGTCTTTGTGACAGCCTGGAGTGATCCCTGGGAGGCAGGGGACAGCCCTAGGACTGCATTCAGAATGTCTCTGGCTTCTGAGCTAGGCTTCCTCCAGATGCCCAGAAGGTTCTGAAGAATCCACACTCTGATTCTCAGTTACAGTGTAGGCCTCTCAAGGCCACACTGATAAAGTGGTAGATTAAAGGTACCTTAAAGCAATTTTAGTGTAATTCCCCACCTGATGCACGAGGCCCTTCAGAAAATGGCATTCCACTTCACCGAGACACAGCATTCACACCCCAGAGGCAGCCCATTCCATTTTGGTCCTTTTCAATGAACAGAGTGTTCAGCCTTGTTGAGCCGAAATCCCCATGGCTTCTTTAACAGCATGCCTGCCAAGATTTTATAATCAGTTTAATAAGACCAGGGGCTGCCATTTATACGCCAGAGGACATCTCTCGGGTGACCTGAAATTCAGAGTTTCTCATTTGGAAACCGCTGATTCAACTCTGGTCAATTTTTTTTCCTGGATGCATTCTATACAAAAATCTCTTCTATTATGCTATTAATTAATTCTTTTATCCACTCCAACAAGCATTAATAAACTATGTGTCAAGCACAGTGGGCAACATTGGTAAAGGAGTCAGCTGAGGGTACCACTTTTTACTGGCAGATAATTATAGAAAGAGAAATAGAAAATATTATTTTCTAGATGAAGAGCCTAGAAAATAAGCTATAATCCACCGAGAAGTTAGGTACTGTGCTTTGGACTTAATAGAGTATGTTGGAAGTTCATGGGTAAGTCACCTAATCTCTTTTGAATGATAATACTGGAATGAGGTGCTTTTAAATACATGCAAAACTACAATAAGCCCTCATTCACTGTCTATAACTTTGGGCAAGTCCCCTATTTTTCATCAGTCCTCATTTAGACTGGTGAAGTATCTGGTAGGTTCCTCTTGGTAGGCTGTCATAGTCAGCCACACACGGCTGAGACAAATCTCCAAACCAGGCATAATTTTGGGAGGAAAGTATTTATTGAATCAGTATTTACTGATCCAGGGGAAGCTCCAAAATGGCAAAAGAGGCTGGCCCCCTTCCACAGGTCCAAGCAGAGACAGAAACCAGTAGCCATCACCTCAAGCAAGCAAGCACATTCAAAAATAGCCAAAAAGGGACTCCAGATGAGATTGGACTGCTCTTTGCATGTATAGCTGGAATTTTACATTCACCTTAGAAATACCTTAAGGCTGGACCCTAGGAGGCCAGGTCAAGGTGATACCTCCTCCAGCCACAAGGTTTAATAAACTCTTGAATCTATTGGGGGACACTCCTTCAAACCATCACAAGTCACCTAATCTCTTTTGAATGATGATAATGGAAATTCAGTGGCTTTAAAATACATGCAAAACTAGAACAAACTCTCACTCACCACATGTAATTTTGGGCAGGTCTCCTATTTTTGTCAGCCCTCATTTAGATTGGTGAAGTATCTGGTAGGTTCCTCCTGGTAGACCAACCTGGTGTTAATGTCCAGAGTCATGAGGGGACAAGTGGCTGGTGGGGGTGGAGAGGGTGAGGGTGAAGGAGGTGCGCCTTGGGTGCTTTTGACCGCCATCAAGTTCCTGACTCACCCCTTTTCCTCCCAAAAGGGAGTGATGCAGATTCCCAGGCTTCTGCTGATTAAAAAAAAAAAAAAAAGGAAAGAAACAGCCAGGTATGGTGGCACACACCTTTAATCGCAGCACTTGGGAGGGGAGGCAAAGTTGGGAGGATTTCCATGAGTTCAAGGCCACCTTGAGACTACATAGTGAATTCCAGGTCAGCCCGGGCTAGAGCGAGACCCTACCGCGAAAAACCAAAAAAAAAAGAAACAATTATTATGTCCACCGATTAGTCAATAAAGGAACAATGTCAAACACATTAAGGACAAATATTTCAAA
>PVHP010002482.1:33799-89590 GCA_004024765.1 Zapus hudsonius
TCTCTACTTGAAAATGAATAAATAAAATATTTAAAAAAAAAGAATGACATTGATTTCTTTTGGGGGGCAGTAGTGGTGCACTCAGAAGACTAAGGGAGGCATCCCCATGGGTTCAAGGCCAGCCTGGGCTATAGAGCAGTCAGCCTGGGATAGATTGAGACCCTACCTTGAAAAATCCAAAACAAACTACACTAAAAAAAACCATGTTGAAACCCTAACCTCTCTGCAATGGTTTTAGGAAGAAGGGCTTTGGGGGAAGTCATGAAGTCAAGAAGATGCACCTGCTCCCTATAACGGCTGGTTAGAAGGTACCCCAGAGAGCACTTCCCCTCCTTTTCTACATGTGAACACACATGCAACATGGAGGAGTCCCTCACCCAAACCCAACCATGCAGCTAGTATCCTGGTCTCAGACGTCCATTCCCCAGGACTGTGAGAAATCATTTCCTATTGTTTGTGGGTCTCTGGAACTTTGATAGCACAGCCTGACTCAGACACCTGCTCACATAATCTTTTGATCTTTATGAATAAGGATTTCCTTCTCCAGCAACTCTAACCCTGCCTCACCCCACTGCCCAAACAAGGTTCACTCTGGTAAAAAGATAAGATATGGAAAGCAGCTACCGGAAATGAGATCATGAATCCCTTGCCCATAGAAGGTATTTTTTTTAGTATGATCCTGAATCACAGTTGTTCTCTATGTATCCCTGCCATTTATATTTGCCCCCTTATAACTTACCCCATTCAGTGACAAACTTGTCAATTACTTAAACGTATCAGTTACTTTTCTCATTATTGTGATTAATGTCTCATAGAAGCTCCTGACTGGAGAGGTTGATTCTGGCTTCTGGTTTGGGGGATTTAGTCCCTCATGGCAGGGATGGCATGGTGGCTGGCTGGGAAGTTCCCGTATGTTGTAGGGGCAGGAGTGTGAGGTGATAGCTCACTCCCATCTTGGTTGACCAAGAAGCAGAGAGCTTGGCTTGAAGCTGAGCCAGGCAGTGACCCTTCACCTTGCTCCCATGAGCCACTCCTACCAGCCATGCCTGTGACCCCATGAGCCTGAGGGGTCCATTCCACATTCAGGCCACACCACTGTGGAAGAAATGTCCCTGTGACTGTAAAGTAGAGCTGAGTTTGTGTGGACTGTGGCAGAAGAACAGACGCTTGACTTCTTTTAAAGAGAGCACAGGATGTGCCAGGAGCTTGAGTTTATCACAGACAAGCACAATGGTGCAGCCTCACTTGGAGCTGGGAGGAAGGCCGTGTGGCTGTCGCTGGGGCGGCCTGCTAGCTCTCTGGGGCTTGGCGTTTGTTGTTGCTGTTTTGGAAACATGGACTCAGAAACCTAGCGGTCTTTATTCCTGTGGGACCAGGAGCTCATTTTTGATAGCATCAAAAGCTCTGAAAGTCACCCAGTTTCTATGCTTTCTGCACTTCAGGGAATGGATTCTCCGCTGCCTCTCTCTCTCTGGATTTAGTGGCTCTCCCTGGAATGTCCATATTTTACAACAGTGCTAAATGCAGCTGAGGGCTTAACCTCAGAACCATGTGTAAGAGGGAACTGTCACTGTCCCCTCTCTCTTTTCCAAGGGAGAATGTCCAAGGTGGGAGACGGGAGATGGCTAAGGACTCTTTAGCCAGAAACCTCTGTCTACTTGAGTCTCTCTTTCCTCCTCTCTTCTTTTTCTTTTTAAATATATTTTATTTATTTATTTGACAGCAAGACACACACAGACACGGAGAGAGAGAGAGAGAGAGAGAGAGAGAGAGAGAGAGAGAGAGAGAATAAGAATATGGGTGCACCAGGGCCTCCCTGCCCCTG
Source organism: Zapus hudsonius (assembly GCA_004024765.1). Lineage (NCBI taxonomy): Eukaryota > Metazoa > Chordata > Mammalia > Rodentia > Dipodidae > Zapus > Zapus hudsonius. The sequence continues at coordinate 35,625 of PVHP010002482.1, forward strand.
CAAATGAACTCCAGATGCATGTACCACTTTCTGCATCTGCTTTACATGGGTACTGGGGAATTGAACCCAGGCAGTAAGGTTTTGCAAGAAAGTGCTTTTAACCACTGAGCCATCTCTCCAGCCCTCTTTACTCCTCTCAAACCTGGAAGGTTCTGGTTGCATTTTAATTTCTTTACAAGTGACTGTCGCTAAAATCCAGGTGGGAGACGAAGGGTCTAAACTAAGCTAATATGGGAGAGAAACAGGTAGGTGTCTCATGCCTAGCGAGTGCACGCATGCACACACACACACACACACACACACACACACACACACACACACACACTCTTGGCACCCTCAGTCCTAGACCAAGGCAGCACAAAACTGTCACCTCATTTGTGCAGGACTTTGTATTTCACCCTGATGGGCCCCTGTACTTTTTCAGGGTGCTGAAAGTTCAGCCTGTGAGTAACCCTCTATGTGGGAACTGCCTGCCTTCATGATCACCATCCCAAACAGTCCTCTCAGTCAGATGGGGAAGCGTCTGGGAACACTTTGTAGCTGTAGAATCCAGATGCTGTGCTATCCAGTCTAAAGACAAATAAAGTCACATTCATATAGCTTTGTGAAATAGATGACATAGAGGCTAATTTTGGAAATGCACAGCACAGGCTGTGAGCTCTAGGGGCCCTCCCTGCTGGGGGTCCAAGCTAGGCAGGACATTCATGAGCTCTTAGAATAGTGTTTCAGGGCTGGAGAGCTGGCTCAGCGGTAAAGGCACTTGCCTGCAAAACCTAATGACCTGAGTTTGATTCCCCAGGATCCACGTAAAGCCAGATGCACAAAAGGGGTGCATTCATTTCAGCAGCTAGAGGCCCGGATGCTCCTATTCTGACTCTCCTCCCCCCACCCCTCTCTCTGTCTTTCTCTGCCTCTCTCTCTGCTTGCAAATAAATAAAAATATTTTTTAAAAGAATCGTGTTTTCAGAGAGGAGACTCTCTCTTTCTCTAGGGAGTCCAAATGTATAGTGTTTTTCCCTAAATGATGTTTGAAAGCTAAACATTTCTGAGAAATTTTCATATTAAGGGAGGGATAAAATAATGACCCCCCTACCTTAAAAATTTGAAATTACTATCGTAACCATTTTACATTTCAGGGACTGGAAGAATGAGCCCTTCCTTATTAATTAGTTAGCAAAGGCAGCGATTTTTTCCCTCTGTTTTTTCTTTTCCATTTTTGAAAACTATCAACAACCTCCATTCATATATATATATATATATATATATATATATATATATATATATATATATATATATACACACAATCCCATGGAAGACAGTATTCAAAGCAGTCCTCCCCTTCCTTTGGTTCTGACAGTCTTTCTGAAAGTCAGAGATCTGAGTCCAGGACTCAGGCCCCTATGGCTTCCTTCCCTCACTAGTTTCTCTAGTTAATGATTTTAGGAGTTCTAGGCAGGGCTCCTCTTCCTTTTCCTGACACGAGCACACTTACCCCACCCATTGTTCTTTCCTCTGGAGTGTCCATGGCCTCTCCACTCCTGGTCACGTTTCCCCAGCGATGGATTCACTATGGGCCATAGTTTCCTCGATTCTCTGATTCCTCCCTGCTCTCAAAGACAAGTACTTTTGTGCTTTAAAAATATCACAGTTCTTATAGGCAATGCAAGGAGAAACTTACAGACAGAAAGAGCCCTGGATTCTGTGTAGAGCTGATCTCAGGTCTAGAGTCCTGACCCCTTTGAGGGCTAGCTAAGGAAAGTCAAGAAGCCATCAACCTTTATTTCAGAAAGTGGAGCCCGCCAAGGGCTGTCCTCTCTTCCCACTGTCCTCAGCTTAGGGATATACATGGGATGCTTCTTTTTCTGAGGAAGAATCTGTTGCCTCACCTGGAGAAGTCGATTTCTTAGCTGCTGCAATTCCTATCTTGCCCTGTGGAGGCGCTGTCTCTGTAGGACTTGGCCCAGGTCCTTCCAGGCTGCCAGGGTGCAGGTGAGGTGAATGGGCAGGCAGGTGCTCTGGGCCGAATAGAGCATGAGTCTCAGATGGCATTCTAGTAACTGCAGATCCCCCCAACCACCTCCCTGTCTCACTCTAGTGGAGAGACAGTGCAATTAAATTTGGCATGGAATGGGCGGATGTCTACCAGGTAATTCTTTTTTTAAAAAAATACTTTATTCATTTTCAAGCAGAGAGATACAGAGAAACAGAGAGAGAGAGAGAGAGAGAGAGAGAGAGAGAGAGAGAGAGAGAGAGAGAGAGAGAGAGAGAGAACACCAGGGCCACCATCTTGTGAGTCCAGTTTATGTGGGTCCTGGGGAATTGAATCTGGGGCCTTGGGCACTGGAGGCAAGTGCCTTAACCTCTGAGCCATCTCTCCAGCCCTCTACCAGGTGATTCTTAGGGCAAGCAGAAATGGTGTGCCTAAAGACAGCTTGGTCCTAGACACCATGGGGGTGGAGGAGGCAGAGCCAGTTCTCAGCAGGCAATGAAAGCCGGTTATTTGTCACCGCCAGGACTTGACAGTCACTGAACAGTGACATTATATTTATGCTACATAAAGTAATGGGATCCAGTTTTTATGGCCCAATTTAATGCAGTAGAGGGTATCAGTTTAATAAAGACAAGGACAAGAGAATTAAAATTATGCCTATATCTACATAACAAAAGGCTAATAAAAGGAGAATTGAGCTAATTTGACAGGAAATAGATAACATTGTCATAAAATTTGTAAAATGGAGAGAAAGTGCCTCATTCTGGATTTGTGTGAGTTCAGTTGACAGGTGCTGAGATCTGTAAGGGGGAAAAAAAAACAACAAAAACCACCAGGAAGTCTTCTCTGAATTCCCAGGCCAAGCTGAAAGTTCCCTTCATCTATTCACTCTGCGACAGCAGAACAGACTCTCTGCTGGGAGAAACTTCTAACGTTTTAACAACCACCCAACAAACAAGCGAAGTTTTCTGTGGTTAAGTAAGATTTTTTTTTTTTTAAGTTCAATTTCACTCCATCAAGTACCTTGTTTACCTGCTAAGTATCCATGGCAACCGACTGGAAATGGCTAATCTAAGTATAGAAGTGTCAGCAGTAGCTGGTCCTCTGGCCTGGGAGAGCTGTGGACTTGGAGCAGAATGTTAACATCACCCAGATGTGAAAATAGACATGACCAATAGATTTCAATTCTGTGTCACCCACCCAAGAGCCCAAGAGGGGACACAGAAATGTCTTGGTCTCTGACCTCAAAAAGCTCAAAACATTAGGGGATGCAAATTACTCTGATGTACTTGCATTCATGGAAGGCTCTGGAAACGAAGGTAAATCCGAATGAGTGCTATTCATGGTGCCTACAGGATTGTCTTACCCATGCTTCTGGTACCAAGCTCATGTTGGTATCAACCCTCATTTCTTCTTCTTTTTGTTTCTATCTATTGGCCAACTCCCTTGAACTACCCACCTTCCATTCCAGCCAGAGCTCAACCCTGGTTCAGTCCATCAGTGGCTTCCAAAACCATTCATTCTTCAGGGATACAGGGATAGACTTGGAAACACCAAGTGTCCAACGTCTTGTAGACTCTCATGAAGTCCTGGGCTCTTTCATCTCTTAAGTGGTGTTGATGGGGGAATTTTGGAGTTCAGGGAAGGTTTCCCAGATTTATGAATCCCAAGTTTTTGGATTCTTTCCTAATCTTTAATGAAGAATAATAAAGACGGAATCAAGAAGGACAAAATTATAAATTATTGAGTTTATTTGAGGAGAAATTACAATTTGTGAGGTTTATCTAAAGGGAACTGGGACCTGGCAAGGATGACTGGAACGTTTACTGTGGAAAACACGTTTCAGAAAAAAATGGAAGTTAGGGAGAAACTGAGGCTTAGACAATGAGATTAGAATGGAGCTGGGGACCAGGTGGAAAGCTTGAGGAAAGATTTAGAGGGCTGTCAACACGTGAGAGCACCCACGTGGCAGATCCCGAGTGGGAATCCACACGTGGCAAGTTGAGGGACCAGGAGACAGATAGAGAGGGGAGATCAGGATTAAAGAGAGGAACGCACTTGGCACTGGCCGTGGGCTTTCTCATGGGGGGACACGAGGGGAAAAAGGGGAAAGCCCACATGGCAGATCCTGAGTGGGAATCCACACATGGTAGATTAGAGACCATCAGACAGAGTGGAGAGACTTGGATTAAAGAGACGTTAATAAAACAGAGTTCGGTCTCCCTTCTCCACCCAGCCAGGTGGTTGAGTCAGACTGGGAATGGAGACTCACGTGGGGAATTTCAGGCCACACTACATAAGGACGAGAGGATCTTGGGAAATGGAGAAGATCTTAGGAAAAAGAGGCAGAGCTCCACCAGGCTGCCACCTTTACAGGGTTTAATTCATGTAGGTGAGGAAAGGTCTGATTTGTTATTTGATCTGGAGAATGGATCATAGAGTCCGTCCATATCTGGGTGGGGCTGGGTTTATAGCATGTTTGATTGTGGGCAGCAGGGGACATGGTAGATCAACGTCAGACGTGAGTTCTAATTCAAGGTAGGAGAGTTCTTTCTTGTGCCAAAATGAGATGTCAGGCGTTTGGCATCTCTGGTTTCCTTTGTGTCTCAACCCTTTACTGAAACCTGCCTAAATAAGCTAACTTTCTCCTATTCTGTCTCAGTGTGCCAACTGGGCCGGGCCATGGGGCTGTTGTTTTGGTCAAGCATATTGTTAGATGTTTCTGTGATGGAATTTTTTTTTAGAAATGAACATTTATATCAATAGATATGAGTCAAACAGATTCCTTTTCAGGATGTGAGTGGGCCTGATGCAACTGAAAGCTTTACTAGAAAGAAGGTCTTTTCTAAGAGACTAAGGCTCTTTCCAGAAAACCACCTGCAAACTTAAACTGCATCTTTCCCCTAGGTGGCCAGCCTGGCAGCCTACTCTGCAGCCTTTGGGAAACCTGGACTCTGAGTTCAGGTTTCCCAAACTGAGTTCCTGCTCCTGTGAGGTCTAGGCTTCCTTGGGCTCAGTCCTGCAGGGAGTGGGGAGAATGGAGGCTGAGTCCCCTGGGAGAGGCCTTCTCCATGTGACAGCCGACATTGAGAATGCAGATATGGCTGCTGAGAGAAGACAGATGCTAGCCAGGCTGAACTTTATAACCTTGAATTGAGACTTGACTCTCCTGTCTAGTGTTTTCCTGACTCCCTGCAACACTTACCCCTTCCATGTGCAGGAGCAGGACAGTCCCTTTCCCTGAGAGACCTTGAGTGACCAGGGGTGATCTTTATCTCCCACTCTCTCCCCAGCACCTCCATGGTTCCTAGCACAGGGGCTCCAGAAAGTCCATGTTGTGTGGAGCCATCCCCCACCCTTGGAAATGCATAGAAGTACGAAATTTCTGCTGTTTCTGAAACTGGTTTCAAAACCTCACCATGGTAATACATTCCTCACCATGATGTATTACGTTCTTTCCATCCCTATAAACTTTTTTCCCTAAAAGAAAACCTCTTCAGTGTTTCTCCCTTGAACTTGCCTTTTGGGATCCTTTCTTTTAATAATCTTACAGACACTCTCAAACCTCTGCTAGTCCTGGGAAGACGGAGGCCGAGAAGAGACCACTGAATTTGACGTCTATGAGCGCATGGTAGGTTTAGCACTATTTTCAGAGGGTTGGGAGCAGATACCGGGCTCCAGAGTGTTGTCTGATCATGAAAAATTGAATGTGGGAAAAGTGCATTTTCCTTTTTATAGAATAGACGAAGCAGAAATACCCTGTGCCAATGAGAGACAAAGCCATGTCAGCTAGAGGAGACAGGATAATTTATTATACCCACCCTAGCAGGCAGGCATGGGTCTCTCCCCAAAGAGGCATTGGCCCTGAACCCCATTTCACAGGAGGTTTTTAATTCAGTTCCAGAGATGTGTACATGACAATAAGCATGTAAGTTTGGGCAAAAGTGAAAGAATGTAACAACAAACAGAAGTTTACAGAATGTAAGAACAGACAGGTTGACAATGGGCTCCAGTAAACCAGCAGGAAACCATGACTGGGGGGGGGCAATGACAGAAAACACATTCTCATTCCTTTCTTATCTAAGACTTGCTGGGTTAAAGTCCTTACTGTATTCCCAGACCTGGAACTATGGTTTAACATTTTTTAAATAATTTTTTATATTCAAATGTTTTGCTCTTACATGACTATAAGGATACATGACATGAGACAAGGTAAGGCAAAGCATAATATTTTGAGAGCATTTCTTTGAGAATTTATGAGTTTGAGGGCAGAGAGGAAACTGTCCCCAAGTTGAGAAGGATTCATGGGAAGTACATGAGGGAAGGGTGATGATTTGTTGGCAAAGGGAGCCAAGAGCCCTGCCTCGTTGTATGAATGCAGACAAGCTCTCCACTCGCTGGGACCTCCGTGTGTTCATCTGTGGACTGGATGGAGGCCATAGCGATCATTACTGCCTTTTGGGACTCAATGTGTAAAAAGCAGAGAGAACAGGGCCTGACACATAGGAGATTTTCCTGCCTTCATTTCTCAGCTTCCCAAGAGGGATGCTGTCCACTGTCCACTCCCCACTGTCCACAGCCTTCTGGATTCCATATCCCCATCTGCGCCTGGGATTGGAGTCAGCAGCTCAGGGTTGAAACTATTTTCCTTTAGACGGGTTTTCCAATCTACCCAAACCATAATAAAACAGCTATAAAAATGAGAATATTTTATTTTAGGATTATTTATGAAGGCTTAAACAAGATAGTATATGTAAAATGCCTACTTGTGGAAGATACAGTCAAAGAAAAAAACAGTTCAATTGCCTCAAGAGGTCAGTCTTCCCCTACCTGATGTTCACGAGGGAGCACCCGAGGACCAGGTGACTGAATTAAAGCAGGATTGTAGTTTTATGGAGGGAAGAAAAGAGAGAGACACGTGTCCTTGCGGTTGGGCTCGGGTAGCCATTTCTTCACTTCACTAGAACTGTGCCTTTTGTGCAGAAACAGTGCTACATCCTAAGATCAATGCTCGTCAATGAGGGTTTTTAAAAAAGCCATTTTTTTATTTATGAGAGAGAGAGAAATAGAAAGAGGCAGAAAGAATGAGTGCACCAGGGCCTCTAGCCACTGCAAACAAACTCCAGATGCATGCATCTGGCTTTACATAGGTGCTGGGGAATTGAACTCTGGTCTTTAGTCTTTGCATCTTAAGCACTGAGCCATCTCTCCACAGAGTTAAAAAAAAAAAAACTTTAGAGTTTCTCTGCTGGTCTGAATTCAGAGGAGAAGTAAGGTATGAAAGGAGAAGAGGCAGGAGTTGATGCCAGAGGCCTGGAGGTCCTCTGCGATGTCTGACACATCTGTCATAATGGCTTACAATAATAATACAGTATAAAATACAAGAACATTAAGGGTATGTGCCAAACAAGAAAATAAACCCGTGTCTGGCCTAGGAGTTATCTAGTACATTTAATTGAAATATAAAGTGATTCCCATATAAATTTTCTAGCTCATGCTTATTCTAAAAGCAAAACTTTAAAAATACATATAACCCAGGTTTCTCCAAGCTCTCCACTCTGAAGTCATCCTTTCTTTAAATACCCAACCAAGTCGGTTCAGAGTCCCTCTCCGGTGACTTGCATTCAGAAGCATTGCTGAGATTTCCCAGAGCTCATCACTTCCATTGGCTTTCTCACTCTGGAAAACTGACCTCTGACCCCTGGGCCATCCTGAGGCTGGGCAGGCAGGGAGTTAGACCCCAGGAACCAGAGAAGCCTTCCAAAGAAACAGCCGCAGTGTCTCAATGTCCCTTTGTGGGCTTGAAGCTCCCGTTCCCTTTTTCTCACTGTATCCCAAAGTGGCCACCATCACACGCTTATGAAGAGCTTTTGTGCTCAAAAGATCCTGGCTTCATTGTCATACCACTGGCCTTGTGGTTTTGGCCCCACGCCTTCCAGTGGCATTTGGCTTTCCTAGAGGATTATGACAAGAAATAGCCTTAAAAAGAGATCAAATCCACTGTGATTTGGGGAGGTTAAAAGAATCACCTTTCACCTGTGAATATGTCACTCACCTCATAAATATTCATTCGAACTTCTTAAAATTCCACAAAGCAGAACCCAGTGGGCTTCTAGCCCTGCCTTCACATCAGTCCCATAATTTCTCACTCACAAGTACGCTAACACTTTGGCTTTGCTAAACAAGCTGCTTAAACTGGTGTGTGTCTCTGCTGAATTCTTTTTTTGGGGAGGTAAGAACTGAGGAGAAACCTTCACCAGGGAACATTTATTTTTGCTACCTTCAAACCTTTATCTGGGTTTTCTCTCCTTTATATGGGCATCAGTCTTTTTCTAAGCACAAGCCATACATGTAAACAAAACTTGATATGAAATTTAGTGCTAATAGCTCCAATGATTTTTCCACTCCCTCTTCTGTGATGTACCCTGAGCCTTGATGGAGATGAGATGTCCAGTAGCCATTGGTAAGCTGTCCATGCACCAGTAAATGACCCTCAGCCCATGTTCTTGCAAGGAACCCTAATTAAACTCAGTGGATCACACACACAGTAATAGACATGAAGGTATGAGGGGGACTATTCCAGAAAAAGAAGGGCTTTAATAGGAGTGGAAGGGAGATAAGAGTTTAAGGTGTGAATATGATATATATATATATGGGGCTACGGGCTAGGGTTGGCCAGAGGGCCTCCATTTTATTAACTGTTATGACTTCTCTGTAACCCCTTGTTCCAGGAAAAAAGCACCTATCCTGGGCCCCCAACCCAACCAATCAGCTCCTAGCTTCCCCAGCACCCAGGTTAGAATAACTTATCTGATCCTAGTTTCCTCAGCAACCACGTCAAAATGACTTATGCATTGTTATCCTAGCCTGCCATGTAAGGACAAGTTCCTGCTACCCTCCCCCACCCCTGGGTCCAACCAATCCTGTTAGAGTCACCATGGTAGAGTTGGCCAACATCGTGATTTTGAGACCACTAGTTCCTAAGAGTGGACCCAGGACATCTCCTCACCTGGACCTGACCAATCCTCCCTCGGGCCACTGGCCAGCACCCATTTGTGTTTCTTTCTTTAAAAAGCCTGTGAGCCAACACTTCAGGGACACAGTCTTGGTGAGTCTAGATGTAGTAAAACACAGGCCTGTCATTTTGAAATCTTCCATGGCTCTCTACAGAGGCAAAAGTGGAAATTTCTTTTTCTGGTATTCAAGGACCAGTCCCCAAATTATCCACCAGTCAAACCAGATCACTCTATGATAGGTGTTTTTGTTTTTTAATGGTGTGCCTTTCTTTTGGCTGTATGCTTAAAAAATTTTTTTTTGAAGACTTCCATTTCTTACCTGTGCAGAACCAGCTGGGTGCTCTAGGGAAGGTCATAACTGGACTTTCCTTAGTTCTGTAAGCTATGGCTTGGGGTAGCTGTCTAACCACGCAGGGCTTCATTTACTCAGATTTTATATTGGGAAGGCAGTCCTGCTTGGTGGGTTGTTGGGAGGATTGAACTGACACATACTTGGTGCTCAAAGCTACTTGAAGCCCATTCTTCCAACCATCTCAATGACCTTCGATCTTGCTTCCCCTCTGTCTTCCTCTCGTCACTTGCATTTTCTGTGTTTTGTTAAGAGCAACTGCATGCTGGTTCTATCTAGCTTCTTCTATAGGTTTGAAACTCTTGAAGGCAAAGCTTGAATTGTTCTTAACACCCCCTGCAGAAGGTGCCCCAGCTGGGCATGGTGGCATACACCTTTAATCCTAGCACTCTGGAGACAGAGGTAAGGGGGATTGCCCTGAGTTCAAGGCCAGCTTGAGACTACATAAGGATTTCCAGGTCAGCCTGGGCTGGAGCGAGACTCTACGTCAAAAAATCAAAACAAAAAAAAAGGTGCCCCAGAATTGGCATCTGTGTTCAAGCTATTAAATAAACATTTGTCGAATTTAATTGAAATGTCTAAAACAACGTGATGCCATTGTCATTCTGAGGAACACCAGTCTTAAAAGGCACAACCATTCTAAGTTACCATGTAACTTTATGAAAAGTCCCTCTGGATGTTCTTAATTCTCATCTACCTTGGGGAGAGAAGGAGGTCAGGTGTGGATTGGACACATTGGTATTCAAAAGCTCTGTTCTCTTTCTGCCAGGATGTCCTTGCCCAGTGGGGTTAGCTTAGCGCTGCCAGTCATAGAAACAAAGTTCTTGTAATTCTTTCTTGTAGCAGCTCTAGAGGGAACAGTGGTCTTTTAATGCAGTGCCACCTCAAAATATACCATTTGTTTTCTTTGCATTTCTTATGTTTAAAAAAAATAAAACTAAGCAGGGTGTGGTGGCGCATGCCTTTAATCCCAGCACTCAGGATCAGGGGTAGGAGGATCACCGTGAATTCAAGGCCACCCTGAGACTGAGACTACATAGTGAATTCCAGGTCAGTCTGGGCTAGAGTGAGACCCTACCTCGAAAAACCAAAGTTCATCCATCCATCCATACTACATCCATACATACATGCTACATACATACACACATACATACATACATACATTCGTACATACATACATACATACATACATACATACATACATACATACATACATACATACTAGCACTAAGTAGAGACCCTGAGTGAAAGAAGACACGTACTTGGCATTTATGTTTGGAGAAAGGGGGTAGAGAAAGCCTGGGTGTGGCAGCAGTTGGAGAGAGTTTCTTAAATTTATTTCCCAGCCAACTGGGCTGACTCCTAGGCTACCCATGGTCCCCTGCCCCAAGGACTGATCCAGACGGCCCACGGAGGAGGATATTCAGCTGATTGGGGATGGAGAAGAGGGGCATTGGGGAACTGGGGATAACAACTCATTGTTTGCCCATTAAATGCCCATTATGGACAATAAAAAAAACCTCAAAAAATTATTTCCCAGCCTTGGGAGGAATCTTGAGGCCAATGTTGCCATGATGCCTGCCATGTTAGCTACAAAAATGCATAAATTACAAGCAGGGTAGCCTGTGATGCACATGCAGCCGATTTCATGTACTTGGACGGTTGCATTACAGTTGTGACAGCTGAGAATGCATCTTGTGCCTCTCATCACCCTGGGGTGCTGACTTTAGGTGGCTGTGCTCCAGGAGTGCCTTGAGACTACCCTCAGAGAACCAAGGATCATCAACTGTTTTATAATTTGGAGCATGCTTCGATTGAATTGCTTTACTTACGACTTGGCATATTTCTGGAAATATTGAACAATCTACGAGCAGTCACTTCAAGATGACTTGTAGGAAGGTTTACAGTCTTTCCTCACACACATTCTTGCCAGCTTCCTAGCAGGGTCCCCAGAGGTTTGCAGGTGCTGTTTCCCTCTGCCTCCTTGTGAGGGTGTAGCAGAGGAGCTGGGGGTTAGAACTTAGATAATACCCAGCAAAATTACAGTGCACCTCAGAACTTAAGGTGTACTCGAATTCTTGTCTATAAAGTTAAAGAATTAAAATTATAGACCACCAGATGATAGGTATAGTGGGAGACTTTATTTAAAGGAATATGGGAAGTTACAGAGATCTGCAGCCATTAGTGTGGGGAGAACACGTGGGAGAGGGTTTAACAAAATCTATGCTGTTCAGCCAAACAAGCAGCAGAAGAAAGGATAACAGAGGGTTCCCATCATGAGGAAAAAGGTTCATGTGGGGAGATCTTGAGTCCCCATTAGGCCGGGGTGAGGGGAAGGCCTTACCTTCCAAAGGCCTGGAGATTTAGAAGTCCTTCTCCTAGGGAGAAATGTGGAGGGAAGAAGAGGCTGGACTTTGTTTCAGTGAAATTTTAAAACCTTGGACAGGTAAGTCAGAGAGATAGCTGGTTGGTCCATACCTGACCTATCAGTTTTAGCATCTGGGTTTGAGCTCTAGCTAGAAACACCTCTCACTCAGGGGAAGGAGGGTCAGGCCTGGAATGTCACAAGGGGTGACAAGGTCATCTTCAATTAAGATTGGGTATCCTCTTGTCCTCTTTCCCAATCCCAGTCTCTCTCTCTCTCTCTTTCTCTCTCTCTCTCTCCCTCCTTCCCTCCATTGTTTTGTGCCTCTCTCTAGCACTGCTTTTCACCTGCTCTGATCACTTGCTTATTTCCCTGCTTTTTTTTCTTCCAGATAGCGAGTCCTTCCGTGACAGAGATGATTTTCTTTTTTGAGACCATTTTACTGCTTCCCTTCGTCTCCTATGACCTGCATGAAAATTAACACAAAGCACAACCTGTGAGCCAGTCTCAAGGGATTGGCAGCTACAGATACCAACAAAATTCTGCTCTGCAATAATGTGAATTATAGGAAACCAGAAAATAAGAAGATGGTAAATCGTTATTATTGTAAATGGTAAAACACAAAGTCATATGATCAAAATATATGTAATACCTGAAAACAAGGTACACGCAGAGATGGTGGGGACACTTTCCTACCCACCCACATGGCCTGTATGTGACAAGAAGCAAACGTGATGTCATGCACGCCTCCCCCTCCCTCCTGTACTAGCCATTCTTGCTTCTTTGGAAATTACCCTTTCTCCATTTAGGTTCATTTTACTTATCATTCAGACAGGCAGGTAGGTACAATAAAAGCTATATTTTCATATGGAATAGATTGTTTATCTGCTTGTTATTTATGCATTTCTATAGCTAACGTCTCTTGCTAAAGAACTACTCTTTTGTCATTCTAGAAAATGTCATCCAAAGTTTTTTTTTTTTATTTTTAAAGAATATTTGAGTTGTATAGGTCCTAAAAACTTTCAAGTCTTATCATCTTTATGGGGAAAAAGCTGGAATGAACATAGCTATTTCCTTTTACTCATTTTTTTTTAAATAATGAGAGAGCTGAGGAGATCATTCAGTGGATGAGCCCCTGCTGTGCAAGCCTGAAGACCAATTCCCAGTACCCCTGTAAAAAGCAGGGCATGGTCATATATGTCTATCATCCCCATTCTGGGGGTTGGGTAGAGACAGGAAGATTGCTGAGGTTCCCTGATCAGCCAGCTTAACTGAAACACACACACACACACACACACACACACACACACACACACACACACACACACACACACATGCACGCATACTAGTGAGCTACAGGCACAATGAGAGTCACTATTGGTAAATATGGCAGAAGAATGACAGAGGAAGACTCCTGATGTCCTCCTCTGGCCTCATAGGGCATACTCATTTGCACACACAACACACACACACACACACACACACCAAAAAATTAAATCAAAAATTATGAGACTTCATTATATTTGGATGCTGAGAGCTGTAGAGGAATGTGGCCCCACCTGGATTTGGGTCATCTTGAGAAAATGATGCATAGTTAGAGAGATGATGAGTAGATGTTACAAGATAGATAGCATTTTATTCCCCATCCAACTGCTTTCCAACCTCACTCGACACAGGCGAATAGTTATTACCAAGATTTAGCCAAAGGATATAACCACTGGGAAGTGTTTATTATGCAGCTAAACATAATATATAGTCTTATGGCCTCGCTTATAAGGGGAAGAAGGAGGGGGACATAGTAAAGAAAATTATTTTAATTTGGTTGTAATGAAAGCTGAGGGCAGCTGTAGCAGCTGCCTTCTCATTTCTGGGACAAAATACCTAACCAGAAGCAGCTGATAGAAGGAAAAGGTTTATTTCACTTACAGTTTCAAGGGGAAGTTTCATCATGGTGGGGAAAGCAGGACAAGAGCAGGACATTGGCTCACACCATCCCATATCAGCAGAGAGGAAGTAGAGAGAGTGAGTTTCCTACAACTGGAAGGGGGGAGGCTGCCCCAGGTGACATTCCTCATACAACAAGGTTCTATCTCCCAAAGTCTCCTGTAGCAGATTTCTCCCAATTGAAATATTCTCTCCTGAAGAGAGAGAGAGAGAGAGAGAGAGAGAGAGAGAGAGAGAGAGAGAGAGAGAGAGAGAGAGAGAGAGAGAGAGAGAGAGGAAGGAGGCTCTGATTCAGGAAGTCAAGTCTGAGAGACTTGAACTTAAAGGTCACACACCACTCCCCAAGGTTATATTAATTAAAAAACTGAAACATTACTTTCTGGGGGTGGTGGCAGGGAAGAAGTTCCAGAGACTCAGAAAGTCAACCAGTCAGGGAAAGGTTTGCAAGACTCCACCCTAGGGCTCTACAAGGAGAAGACAACTGCTCGGGAAGGGGTCTTTCCACCCGAGCTGCCTGCAGCTTGTACAGTGTGCTTCAGAGATGCAGCTTCTGAGGCATCTCCTACGCTGGGGAGGTGGAGGATGTCATCCAGGATGGGATCAGACTTCTTGATGGTATGGCTGCTTTGGGGTCTCCTGTATGCAACCCCTCAACATGCTCTGTAAGTAGCTCCAACAGACTCATTGGTTCACCAAAACTGCCTGGTGTAATTGTCCTTTGACCTGTCATCCGCACCCCATCTGGAGTGAAGATGTACATTCATGTCTCCCCCATGAGTAACAGGTTTCCACTACGGTCTCCAATAGCTGACATATGAGACTTAAATCACAAGCACATGAGGCTATGGAGAACATTCTACATTCCATCCAGCTGACGCCAAAAAGAGTAGATGACCTAGGCTAATTACTAATAAGGAAGCACGAGGAAAGTAAGAAAATACAAGAGGGTCCTGCTTCATCTGCCATCAAGACAGCCTCAATGTGAAACTGGAGCAGACAGATATAAAATGATGGTTATACCACACATGCTCTTGATGGGAGGTCTTCAGTTCATGATGGGCAGTGGTAAGACAGTTTATTTTCTTCTAAATCACACCAGAACAGAAACAGGAAGTAGTGCTGCTCATATCTCACAAAGCCATAATAGAAAAGGACCTTAAGGAAAATAATGCTTGAGCACATAAATTAGGCTGACAGATCTCATATTGCTGCAATCCTCACATTACCCACGCTGAAAGAGTGGCTTGATAAATTATAGTTTATTGACCCTTTGGAAAGGTGGTGAAAATACAGGGAATAAATTTGTAAGGACTTGGTGGTAAGGAACATCTTTTGACATGTGAAGCTTAGTGAAAAGCTAAAGTGTTTATTTACTGAGATCACAGCTATAAAATAAGTTTAGAAATGGTGGGGGGGAGAGGCCATGTGACAGGATAGAGGCACAGAGATGATAAAATTTTTTTTTGTTACGATTTCCCTCAATTGAAATTCATTTTCGTGTGTTTTGTATTTTTTTTACCTTTGTTAAATTAAAAATAAATCAAATTATAGTCAGTGTGTCATCATAAGATATATATCTAACAGTTTAAAGATCTGATCTTCCTTCTCCACTCAATCATTCCAGCCCTTCTGAGACTTAATGATTATAATCTCCTTATTTGCCCACCATGTCCATTACCCTCAAACTAGGCACACATATTTAGTACATTTTCCTTTGGCCTTGGTGTTTGTTTTTATACAATGGATGAAAAGATAGAGGTCACATAAATGGAGAGAGAGAGAGAGAGAGAGAGAGAGAGAGAGAGAGAGAGAGAGAGAGAGAGAGAGAGAGAGAACAGGACAGCAGAAGGAATCAGACAAGAGGTGATTTTCAAGTTTATTTTAAGGATTCAATTGATGGGGGCTGAAGAAAAAGAGGAAGTTGTGAGTGGATGCTTTGAGAAGCTCAGGAAGAGCCTCCTTCCTATTGATGGAGAGAGGGGAGTTGTGTGTGTCTTCTGGACACAGGCTACACCAGTGCTTCCTCTAATTCCCCTGATGCTAGATGTCGTAGTCAGACACACATGGCTGGGATGAATCTCCAAACCAGGCACCATTTTGGGGAGGAAAGTATTTATTGAACAGATCCAGGGGAAGTTAAGGAAAAGGTTGGCTCCCTTTCACAGAAGCAAGCAGAGAGAGAGAAACCCACCACCAGCACCTCAAGCAAGCACACTGTAACTCACAAAAATGTAGAACTGCCAGACTGGGGTTCTGGCTTTTGCGTATCTATCCCTAGTATTTTGCATCCAATTTAGAAAGGGTGTCATGACCCCAGGAGGCCAGGCCAAAGTGACACTTCCTCCAGCCAGAAGGCTGAAGACAATTCACAATTATTATAAATTCTATTAGGGGACATTTACTCAAAACTACCACACTAGACATGTGACGTGACTTCTTGTTGGTGGAACACGTACAGAGAACACGTGTCTCTATGTGGTCGGAGACTGTAGAACTGCTGCTCGGTTTTCACACCTCTTTCCCCTACACCACAATGCTTGATGACATTCCAGACCTGGAGGCTCTATGAAGCTGGGAAGCACTGAGTGAGGATGTCATAAATTAGAGCTCTGTTCCATTCCCAGACAGCATGGGATGGACACATGAGCAAAAAGTTTTGTGATTTTAAGCCACTAAGATTTTAAGGCCATTTGTTATAGTATCCTAACTTAGCCCACCCTGACTAATGAGGCACCTAGAAAAATGCTTTATTTGAGAGATGGAGTTCAGGCTGTACAGAGAGTCAGATTATAGCTTGGGGAGTCACAAGTATGTCTGTCATAGCCACAGGCCACTGGGATGAAGCTCCAAACCAGGCACAGTACAGGATTTATTGCAGCTACAAATCCAGGGGAAGTTCCATAATGGTGAAAGAGGCTGACCCCCCTTTCACAGGTCCAAGCAGAGAGAGAAAAACCCATCACCAACACCACACACACACACACACACACACACACACACACACACACACACCCCAACAAAGCAGGCAGGGGTGGGTAGAGAGAGATTTTCTCCCCCTTAATATAGCCTAGAGTGGGGTCTTGCAACCCTTTTCAGATTTATTGACTCCCTGAGTCTCTAGAATTTCCTTCTTGTACTGCCCTCCCAGGAAGGGATGTCTGTTTCTAGCTCTCCTGAGCTTCCTTACATCCAGCCCCCTACTAGAAGGCTACCTTCCTATGAGCATCCTCAGAGATCTACCCAAGATTACTAAAAATGTCAAGTTGACAACAAAACCTAACCATCAAAAGGTCTGTAGTAAGGAGTGCATAGAACTTTCAAGGTTGCTTAGGGGCTAGCAGAACCCAGTTCTGCCAATTACTTAAATAAAGGCTCTTTGGGGGAATCTATGAATTATTTGAAACACTTTTAAAATAAACTTAGAAAAATTAACTACATAAATAATGACAAAACCAAGACATATACTGCAGAATTCTTTTTATATAGAATAAGATTTGGAATCTTATTGTGTGCTAAAGATAGACGAATATGGCACAATAAATTCTTCTGTATTTACTTCTAGGAAACATTTTGTTTTTCTCTATGAAATGCATTTTCCCTTTATTAGTTTATGATAATTCTGCCAACATCTCTGTAAACCCTTGTTATCCACTCTCCTCTGTGTCCTGAATGCCAGGGAGTTCAGATGTGTGTTCAAGTGACAAAAATATCTCCAGGACTGGGGAGATGTCTCCATGAACTCGGATCCCCAGCAACCACATAAAATGCTAGGCATGGTGGCACATACCTGTAAATCCAGCACTAGAAGGCAGGGAGAGGTGGGTCTTCAGGGCTCACTGGTTACTAGTCTAGTGGAATCCAGCACTGGGAGTCAAGGAGAGACAGATCACTAGGGCTCACTGGCTAGCTAGTCTAGCCAAACTGTTGAGCTCCAGATTCAGTGAAAGACCATGCTCATAAAACTAAGGTGGGAAGTGACTGAGGAATATCCATGAGATTAACGTCTGGCCTTGACACCTAAGTACCCACACATGGAAAAGCATCTGCATATTCACATGTGCACTACACACACATATAAACATGCACATGCAACACTGAAACCCAATGTCACAATAACAACTCTTTCCTCTTTGGGTCCAGCTTGTGGAACAGGAGAGCAAAACCATGGATCTCTAATGGAAGGTCTGAAGTACTTAGACAGCCCAGGAATGGCTGAACATAGCCAGACTCTGAATGACTGTGGCCAAGACGATTTGATGTTTTATAACCAACTAAGAAACACTATTGGAACCATAGGGTAGAGGAAAGGAGTGTGTGTTCATTTTACCTATGATGACTCTCAAACCAGTAGTCACACAACTAGCAAAATCCAGGAACACCTTGAGAATGACTCAATCATAACCCCACCGTCTAAAGCTAGGAAAAAAAGTAAGTGATGACTCAGTATTCAGTGAGATTAAGATGGAAACTGTGGACTTTGCAAGAGCAGAGCTTACAAAACTGCGGGACAAGCACTATTAGTGGATGGTGAAACTGATTTAGAGCATCTTGACCAAAGTTAAGCAGATGGAACAGAAAACACTAGAACACATTCCATGTCCTGAAGGTCAGTTTGTTTCCACAGTGTGGTAGTTTAAATAATGTCCCCCAATAGATTCAAAGTTTATTATAATTGTAAATTGTCTCCAGCCAGTTCTGGCTGGAGGAGGTGTGTCACCTTGGCCAGATCCTAGGGTTCAGCCCTAAGGTGTTTCTGGGGTGGGTCTGGAATTCTAGCTATACATATGCAAAAAGCAGTCTGAGCTCAAGCTTGGAGTTCCTCTTGTTTGCTACTTTGGAATGTGCTTGCTTCCTTGAGGTGCTGGTGGTGGGCTTCTCTCTCTGTTTCTGCTTGGAGCTGTGAAAGGAGGCCAGCCTTTTTTCCTTAACTTCCCCTGGGTCTGTTACTTCAATAAATACTTTCCTCCCCAAATTGTGCCTGGTTTGGAGATTCATCCCAGCAACGTATGGCTGACTATGACACACAGTGAGACGTGGGTGTGTGCTTTGTCACCAAGAAACCATTTTTCCCCCTGTGGATTCCAGTACAGATGAAAACCGTGAATGTAGAGCTTGTGTGGAGCTTGTTTTGAATCCATCCTGGGAAGACAAGAGCAGGTCAGCAGCATCAAGAGACCCAATAGAAAGCCAGCACAGGACAGGCAAACGACTGGGCACTGCTCAGGAAAGTGCCCAAGGTGCTTTGATTTTGAGGGAGAGGGAGTTGCCCAGCATGCAGATCATGTAACCCTCTTGGTAAGAATGAAGATATCCTAAAAAGACACTTGCCTTTTTCCAATTAGCTATCAGACCATTGAAACAATGGGCCCCAAGGAATTGGAATTTCCCCAGGAACCCCATGCTAAGACAAGGAAAAGGCTGAAGCCTGGTGCCAACTAGAGAAAGAACTTGTCTCCTAGAAAGAGATTTCACACAGCACTGACAGACTGATGTGTGTGTTTGTAGTGCTGGTGATGGGTTTCTCTCTCTGATTGGACCTGTGAAAAGGGGCTAACCACTTTTGCCATTATGGAACTTCCCTGGGATCTGTAACCTCATTAAATCCTTTCCTCCTATAAACCGTGTTTGGTTTGGAGATTCATCCCAGCAGCATGAGCTGACTACAACAGAGGGAGAAACAATTTTCTTTGAAATGTCAGTTACCATAATGGAAGTAGCTTCAGAATCCCAGGTTAGTTAGAGCATGTCTGGGTGGGAGAAGGGAAGAGAGGGAATTGGGTGGGAAGCTCTGAATGTGTGTTGTAGTTACCTTCTCATTGCTGGATCAAAGCACCCAACCAAAAGCAGCTGATGGGAGAAAAATTCTGATTTTGGCCTAAAGCTTCAAGAGGAAGCTTCATGATGCCAGGGGAAGCATAGCATGAGCAGGGGCTGGACATCACCTTTGCCACATCAGGTGGAAAACAACAGTAGCTGTTTTCAGCAGCAAGGGGAAGCTTGCTGCAACACCTCAAACCCTGCTCCCCAACAACACACCTCCTCTACTAAGGCTCCAACTCTCAAATTTCCATCAGCTGGGGGCCAAGCATTGAAAACACAGTTTTATGGGGGACATCTGATTCAAAACACCACAGCTCATTTGATTTGATGTCTTTTCTTTTTACTTATCTATTCCTCTGTGGCAAGTGTCTAGACTGTAGTTTTTTTTAAAAATATTTTATTTATTTATTTGAGAGAGAGAAAGAGAAAGAGGCAGACTGAGAGAGAATAGGTATGTGCCATAGTCAGCCACATGCTGCTGGGATGAATCTAAACCTGGCACAATTGGGGGCACAATTTTGGGAGGAAAGCATGTATTGAAATAACAGATCCAGGGGATGTTTTAGAATGGTGAAAGAGGCTGGCCCCTTTTACCTATCCAAGCAGAGAGAAAAACCCATCCAACACCTCCAGCCAGCAACTCAAGCAAGCACAATCTAACTACCAAACAGCAGGAGCTCCAGACTTGAGCTTGGACTGCTCTTTGCATATCTATAGCTGGAATTTTCCATCCACCTCAGAATCACTTTTGGGCTGAAGCCTAGCATCTGGCCTAGGTAACATCTCCAGCCAGGCAGCTGGAGAAAAACTTTTACATTTTTGAATCTATTGGGGGACATCAATTTAAATTACCATAGTGCACCAGGACCTCCAGCCCCTGCAAACAAACTCTAGATGCATGCGCCTCTTTGTGCATCTGGCTTTACATGGGTACTGGGGAATCAAACTCAGGTACTTCTGCTTTGCAGGCACATCCCTTAACAGCTAAGCCATCTCCCCAGCCCCTGTTTTTTTCTTTTCTGAAAAGGAAAGTATATAGAGGGTTGAGCATTATGCTATCCAGAGTTTTGAGAGTGACTAAGGCTGTTGAGTTTGAGTTCATGTTGCAAACCAAGGAAGAATAAGGAATGCAGACAAGGAGGTGAGGTGGGCAGATATAAACTTTATTAAAGAAAATACAGAATAAGACTTCAGACAGCAAGGGAATTTTCCATAAGAAAAGGGGGGAGGGGAGGTTGCCGGATTAGGGGCTTGGAGCTGGGACTAAAAGCCCCAAAGTGTCGAAAAAAAGGGAAAATAGACTTTCAATTTTGTAACCTAGTGTTTTGTTGTTCTCTTAGCAAAATGTTCCTGTTTGTGTTAAAATTTCCAAGGAGTTGTCTTTTCTACTAGCCCACCTCCAAGAAAGGAGTGGGGAGAAAAGTTACACTTCTTGAGGTAGGACTAAGAAAAGTGGGCAGACAACAGGGTCTTCGAGCCACTGCACTGAGGGAGGGGCTTCTGTAGGTTTAAGTACATGATGTCATTAAGGGGATATCTATTCCATCTACTCTTTTAGTATGCCTATAAGTGAGGGGTGGCTCCTAACCTTGTGAGTGATTGTCTCCTAGGACCAGAAGTATGATGGTTCGGTTTTGTTGTCAACTTGAACTTTTCAGTAATGTTGAGTGAGTCTCTGAGGTTGTTTACAGGAAGGCAGCCCTCTCAGTAGGGAGCAGGATGTAAGGAACCTCAGGGAAGCTAGAAACAAACATCCCTTCCTGGCAGGCCAATGCAGGAAAGAAATTCCAGAGATTCAGGAAGACAAGTGTGGGAAAGGGTCGCAAGTCCCTGCCTAAAGCTATATAGAAAGGGGGAGGAAGTCTCTCCCTTCCCCCACCTGTTTGCTGTTGTAAGTGTGATGCTGGTGATGGGTTTCTCTCTCTGCTTGGACTTGTGAAGGGGCAGGCAGCCTCTTTCACTGTTATGGGACTTCCCCTGGATCTGTAGCTTCAATAAATCCCTTCCTCCCATAAACTGCCTGGCTTAGAGTTTCTTCCCAGTGGTGTGTGGCTGACTGCAAGAAGAGGATTTGTGTCTCTGGTCTGGAGAAAGTGTTTCTTCCCTTTCTAATGATACCAAGAAAACAGAAGGGGGGGTTCTTCCTTTAGTAACCTTTAAGCCTACCTACAACATTCCTCCCTCAAGAGTTAAGACCCTAAAATCATTTATGGGTGATGATTCAGTCTAGCTTCTTCAGGCTGAACCAGGGCATGGAGGGTATTGTAGTCAGCTTTCTTGTTGCTATGACAAAGAACCGGACAAAAAGCAGCCAGTGGAGGAAATGGGTTTATTTTGGCTGATAGTCTCAAGGAGAAGCTCCGTGATGGCAGGGAAAATGACAGCATGAAAGAGGGTGGGCATCACCTCTGTCAAGGCACTGCTATAACTCCCATAAACCCACCCCTAACAACAGACCTTCAACAAGGTTCCAATTCCAAAATTTCCATAAGCTGGGGATCAAGCATTCAGATCATATAAATTTATAGGGGAACACCTGAATCAAACCACCATATAGGGGTTCTGGGGTTGCATCGTCTGTAATTTCTACTTCATTCCTCTAGGGCAGGTCAGCATCAGTAGTCTTTTGGACCCGTGTCCCAGACTGACTGCAAAAGAAAAAGTTATCTTGCTTCTAATCTGCATCAATGCCCAATCCAAAGTAATTATCAATCTGGGCATGGTGGTGTATACCTTTAATCCCAGCACTCCTGAGGCAGAGGGGGGAGGATCCTTGTGAGTTTGAGGAAGCCAGCCTGAGAGTACATAATGAATTCCAGGTAAGTCTGGGCAAGAGTGAGACCCTACCTTGAAAAACAGACAAACAAACAAGTAATTATCAGAGGTGGGATGTACAATTTTAAAATACTACTTGTTTCTCTTAGATCATTTCTAGGCCTTTAAATTTTTTCCCCACATGCAGTTATCCGAACTCAGAGGATTTTCCTCAGCATAGAAACAGAATTATAATAATATAGAGCTTTTCCCTATTCCATTCCCAACACTCTGACTGTGTCTGGCATCCTGAAAATATCACGTTGTCATTCAGAGTGAAATTGGAATTCTGGGTTTGTACAATGTCATCACAGTTAAGTTGCTGATGTAGAAAAATTCTCTTCAGGTTACTGTTGGTGATAGAGAGCAAAGCGTGCATTATTTCAACATTTATCTTTCTCTTTTTGTTTTCAGAAAGATTATAAGAAGGAAGAGATCTTCATTAGGATAGAAACATATTTTATTTAACCTAACACTGTTTAGTAAACAGGGACACATTTAAGGCAGAACATGGCTTTTTGAAAAACACCTTTTGTAAAACACTTTTACATTCACAGAAAAATTGAATGGAAGAAGAATTCAACATAAATCCTTGATATAAATTAGCTTTTTTTTTTTGAGGCAGGATCTCACTGTACCCCAAGCTGACCTCAAACCCACTCTATAGTCCAGGCTGACTTCCGACTCACAACGGTCTTCTTTCCTCAGCCTCCAAAGGGCTAGGATTAAATATATGTGCCACTATGCCTGGCTCTTGATTTTGTTTATTGTATTATTTTTCATGTATTTGCTACTTGCAGAGAAAGCTGGTCTATAAAGCTCTGCCCTTGACTTTTTCCAAGACTTCCTATTATTGTTATTTGAGATAGGATCTCGCTATGCTGTTCCAGTTTACCTCTGACTCTCTGTCCTGCTCTCTCTGCCTCCCTGGGCTGGGATTTCAGGTGTGCACCACCACACACAGCTCAGTCTTTAATAAATCTGGCTTAAGTTTTAATAGTGATTCCTGATCTTGTACATCCTTGACTCAGATTAATACTAAAGTTCTTAGGTTTCCACACCACACCATATCGCTAATTTCATAGTAGTTGAGACCCAAGTTCTCAAACTGCCTTCTGGACATTTAAAACCTATAAGACAGTGCTGGAGAGATTGCCCAGTGGTTAAGGTGCCTGACTACAAAGCCTAATGAACTGAGTTCAATTCCCCAGTGCCCTAATGAAGCCAGATACACAAAGTGGTGCATGGACCTGGAGTTTGTTTGCAGTGGTTAGAGACCTTGGCACACTCATTCTCTCTGTCTCTCTTCTCTTTGTCTCTTGCTGCTTGCAAATAAATGAATGAATGAATGAATGAATATTTTTAAAAACCTAATGGTCATACTTCATTTCACCAAGAATTCCAAGAAGGTTAGAAAGCCCAGAGAGCCTGTGGGATGCCTTTTTCCCCCCCCCAGATTTAAAAATAAATTTGGCCAAATATTCCACTTAGTGTGGGGAAGCCCGTGACTGGAACTGGGGAATCAGTGCGATATGCACCAGATCCGGTACTCTTGGGCTTCCAAGAAAAGAAGCGCTATGGGACTGATTGACGGGGAAGCTACTAAAAATAGAATCTAGGTAATCCAGAATTTTGTATATTTGTTAACCTATACTGATCTCATTTTCTGATGGAGATTGTGTTTGTATTTTTCAGGATGCAGCGAGAGAGTTGTGGCCCATCTAACCCTACCAACCGACTTAGGCTGATAGCTGAGATTCTCGCAAGAGATGAGCCACCACAGTCATACCGTGGAGGATCCATATGGAACCCCGCAGAGAATGACGGGATGAACCAGGGACTCACAGCCAGTCATTCAATCAACACAGGATAAGCCAGGGTGACAGAAGCCAACAATTTTCAACACAAAGACCCCTAAGTTCTCAACATTAAAGCAGCCTTAATACTCACCCACCAAGACTCAGGGAACTGAGCGGAAGAGGGGGCGGAAAGATTGTAAGAACCGTGGTGGGGAGAATATCCAGAGGCATGATGCCCCTGAGTAACAACACACTTGGGCCAGGAGAACCAGGCTGAGTACTAGGCTATCCATGGTCCCCTGCCCCAAGGACTGATCCAGACTGCCCACGGAGGAGGATATCCAGCTGATTGGGGATTGGGAGGGGAGGCATTGGGGAATTGGGGATATCAACTCATTGTAAAAAATAATAAATAAATAAATATTTTTTAAAAATATATTTTAAAATACATATTTTATATTTTTATAAGACAGATCAAAATGTAATCTGCCTGGCATGAAGGAAGACATTTTAAGGAGACACTTATGCCCTATCCTTTGGTTATCAGACTACTAAACAATGAACTCCCAGAAACAGGAATTTCTCCAGGAATCTCATACTATGAGAAAGAACAGCTTGAAGTCTGGTACCAGTCGGAGAGGATACTGGAAACTTGTCAGATCACCTTGCAGGAGAGACTTGTGTCCAGACAATGATGGGTTGGACCAGACCTTGACCAGGACTGCTCAGCTACGCATCCTGCTGGCCCTCGAATTAAACCCAAACCTGATGTCAAGACCCCCAAGATGAACTTGGAAGAAGGGGTCACTGGATCTCTTTCTCCATATTCTCAATGTGGGCACATTGAATACATCTTCCTTTCTGCCTCTCACTGTTAATCTGTCCTTTGTGATTGGTTTATTGAACACTGATAGCTGAGCCTGGTATGTTAGGGCTGCCAGATCATTCCCTTTAACTCTGCTAACAAAACTAAAAAAAAAAAAAAAAAAAAAAAAAAAAAAGCCCAAAGTGATTTTCCCCATCATCTCAAGAACTTACTTGATTTTAGAAAAATTGAGATGTCTATTTTGATAAAATGATACAAAACACCCAGAAAAATGAAAACCTGTATGCCCCTCCCATCTGTCCATGACACAGTCTTCCCCTACAGAATTAACACACACACTTTTTTTAAAAAAAAAAATTAGGTTTATACTAGGAGGAAGTAGAAGTGAACTTTAAGGATTACATGACTTACATATGTGGTTTCATTTCTGATCACCCCTTCTTTGGTTGGTTTGAAAAAGTAAACATGCCATGTGTCCTGTATACAACCAGATACCTGCGACTTCTCGTGGCTTTGAGCAGTTCCAGAACCTTAGTAATTTGAGTTTACCTCAAAAATTACTGAACTGCATGGCAACAAATTAAACTAAAAATTATGTTCATCCATCACCTTTTATGAGCCATGAAAAACTACACGGGGAATAAATCTTTGCAAGCAAGACAGTTTCTGTTCTAAGTGTTTCTTCTCACTTCCAGTGTATTAATATTCCAGACCATATCCTGTCGCGTGCTCAGCTTTGCATGAGACGAAGGAGAACAAATCAATTCCCTCCTTCTGTTTACCATGTTGATTAACACTGCTCTTGTCTGTGCCTGGGATACGGGCTGTATCACTGCTTCTCTCTTAAAAGCCAAAACAGAGGAGGGTGTCTGTGCTTAAGATGAGCCTACCTGGGAGATGACTCAATGGATTAATTGCTCCCTGTGCAAACGGGAGGATCTGAATTTGGGTCCCCAGCACCCACATAAAAGCTAGCTATGGCAAGCATGCGCCTGTAATCCCAGTGCTGAGGAGGCAGAGACAGGAGGTAGCTAGTCTAATTTCACTGGTGAACTCTAGATTCCCTGAGAGACCCTGTTTCCAAAAAATAAGGTAGAGAGGAGAGTAATTGAGGAAAAAGCTCCATGCTGACCTCAGGTCTCCACGTGTATGTGCCTGCAAGCTTTACACACACACACACACACACACACACACACACACACACACACACACACAATTTTTGGTTTAATGATAAGCCTAATGACCATACTTCATCTCACCAAGAATCCCAAGAAGGTTTGAAAGCCCAGAGAGCCTGAGGGATGCTTGCAAACTGGCATAGCTACTAAGAATGAACCAGGTCTGAATCCAGCCCTGTTTAACTCCAGATGCCTTGTGGGTCTTTCCATGACACCCCTCACGAAGTAGTCAGGAAGCAAGAAAAGGGGCCAGAACCTTTGCAGTGTTTACAGAACCAAGCATGGAGAATTCTATCACCCACCCCTAAGCATAACCCCTTCCTTCCCTCTGTTCACAACTTGCCCTAAAGTCCCAGTGTGCTGCTGTTCCCTCTCTGCATGATGGTTGGAGTTGTGAGTGGGAAGCTGATATGAGTGACTCATGCTATGTGCTCCCACAAGCCCTCGGGAGAGTATGGAATTCTCCCACATCGGCTGCCTCTGAAAGGATTCGTTCTAGCCTGCATGGCATAGGTGTTTCCTAGGTATCTGGCAGCAGGTCTCCTTCTTCAATCTCTGAGTTATTCTCAGTCTCAGTCAACGTCTGCAGAGCAGAAACCTGCTCTCGCTACCCTTTGCAGAAAGTCACGTTGCAGCCTCCTCAGGTTGTGACTGAGAACACCACCACTTTCTTCCTGCTCTCAACTGAAGCACTGGTTGGTGCTTATGGGAACCCACCAGGAATTCTCTCTAGGTTGTTTATCCTTCAGCCTCATCTGTCACCCATGCCTTTCATGGCAGAGGAGAATAATAAGCTTCTTTTGCAATCAAGATATCTTCATTGTGAACAAATTGTAACTGTCTCCCAGAGAAGCCAGGATGCCCGAACACCCACGACCCTGGCAGCCTGGCACAGCCTCACCCTGAGATGATGCCCTGGGAGGCTCCTGGAGAGGGGAGAATCCCCTGAATGCGTTTTGTATTTAGAGTCTGCTGTGAAAGTCAGATTCCTATGCCATGGTTTCCTAGTAGCTCTCTGTCCTCAGCCTGGGTGTGTTTGCTGGAGCCACCTTGTTGAGCAGCTCTGATTGGCAATCTCCATTGCTCACTTGACAGGATTCAGGATCACCATGGAAACAAATCTCCGGTTTGTCCAAGAGGGATTTTCTAGAGTTTAGTTTACTAGAGGTAGGACGACCCATCCTAAGTGTGGGTGGCACCATCTCCTGGGCTGGGGTCTTGGACTGACTGAGCTGAGCACCAGCAGGCATCACTCTCTGCTTGCTGACTGTGGACGGGAAGTGACCAGCTGCTCATGCATCTGCTGTCTCTGCCACGATGGACCGTATGCTTTTGTACTGCAAACCACAATAATCCCATCCCACCTTAAGGTCCTTTTGTCTGGTGTTTGTTGCAGAGATGAGAAAAATAACAGTTGCATCTAGAATTACATGCAGCCAGGTCAAACGGTGTCCCTTGCTTGCACATCTGAGCTTTATAGCAGGACCGTGACCCAGCTGGGTGACTCAGTATCTCCTAGAGACTCCCCATCACGTCCACATCCCTCAGAGGCTGACCCGCATCCCTTCTACCATCTTTGAGATGTCGTTCTCTCCTCGTCTCCCCAAGGCCTGTCCTTACAGAGGCTTCGAAGCCAGTGATCCCAAACCCCGCATTTGTAGCAATAATGTGTCGAATGAATGATCGAAAGGAGAGAACAGAATAAAGCTGTTTAGCCTGAATTCCTCATCCAGTCTTCTCTCCTCTGAATCTTAATCAAGGGGAAGGGAGGGAGGTTGATTTAAATTGAGCACTTAACTATTTTTAAGCCCCGTGATCAGCACTTTCTCATATATTATCTCGGGCGGTCCTCCTCCCAGCCTGGGAGGTAGGTAATTTTATTTCCACTTTCCAAGTACAGAAAAGTAGGTGCTCTGAATTCCTTTAATTCTGCAGCTCATATGTTTCTTATCGGCCTGTCTGCTTGCTTTTGCCTATCTACCTCTTCACATTCTTTGAGAAGCAAGGGAGTTTGCTAATAGAATGAAGGAAACAGCCTTGGAGTTAGTCCCTGCAGATGGCCAAGAAGAGAGGACCTCTGAACTTCAACACTTGCTGGTAATCTTAGCAAAGGAGGCAGGAAGGAGTTGAGCCCAAGTATTGGTTTGAAGATTCACTTTTTAAAAATTTTTTTTAATATATATTTATTGTCCATAATGAGTTACATTATTTAGTGGGCAAACCATGCATTGTTATCCCGACTTCCCCACTTCCCCCCCTTCCCATCCCTGATCAGTTGTATATCCTCCTCCGTGGGCTGTCTGTATTAGTCCTTGTGGCAAGGGATCCTGTATATCTTAGTACTCATCCCAGTCTTCCTGGCCCAAGTGTGTTGTTACTGATGGGTGCCATGCCTCCGGACAGTCTCCCCCACCACGGCTCTCACAATCTCTCCGTCACTTTTGATGGCAAGTGACAACTGCCTAATTTAAAACAGAGAGGACAGGGAAATGGTTGCACAGAGTGCCTCATGTGTGTGTTTGTGCACAGAACCACCAGTGTCCTTTCTCCTCTCTGTACTGGTTTTGCTCCCCGTCACACTGGCTGTATGGTAAAGTAGTGCCAAGGTAGCCTCATCTTCCATCTCTAGGCTGGCAAGACCACGACCGATGATTGGTTTCATGCACAGATGAAGGCTTACAGCAGGATAGTTCACATAGAGTGACCGTGAAAATGAAATGAAATGGAAGACACAATGTGCTTCCTGGCATGTCAGAAAGCTGTCCCTATAAGCGCCTTATTGGTCTTACATAGTTCATTTTGTTATTCATAAAGGGATCCTAATCAACAGAGTGTGGGGCACATTCCTGTAATCCCAGAACTAGGGAGTCTGGGGTATGAGGATCCTGAGTTGGGTTGCCTAGTGAAACATTGTCTCAGAAAGAAAAAAGCAAAAGAAAGAAAAAAAGATGCAATGAAGAAGGAAGGAAGGAGGAAGGAAGAAAGAGGGAAGGAAGGAGGGAGGAAAGATTCTGGAAGAAGTCAGTGAAATCCTGTATGAGACCTTAGGAAACAGTTCAATAGAATCGGTGAAAACTGCCACACGAGATAAGATTAATAAGATCAATAACTTCAGGGCCACTGGGATGCCTACTCTCTATGGCAATAAACAAACTAATAGGCTTTGCTGGGAATTAAAAGTTGCATAACTTTTGGAAGGAGTGACTGCTCCATATTTAAGATATTCCCAGGAGGGTTGGGAAGCAGACATTTCCAGGAATGGCGACTTATGCCAACCCAAGGCTTTTGACAGGGAGTTTCTGAAAAGTTCACCCCAGACATGTTAGTGTGACGGCTAAATGTATTGAGTGATACCTGAGTCTGAATTCCTAGAGGGGTTCTCTGAAACCCACAATTTGAAGGCACACCCCAGCGAGTTCCTGTGCTCGCTGAAGTTTAAGAGTTCCCACACTAGAATTTGGTCTTTTTCACTCTAGAATCCCTTCTCCCTGTCCAGGTCCCTAGCAGGACACCTTTGCTTAGTCAGCACTCCCTGGATGTCGCACATATTTCGGACACTAAAGGTTTAGTGTACTCAGCATTTCTGGAGGATGAAACTCCAACACATCTTCTGTCGCTGAATCCTTTACTTATATTGGTTTTTCACTCTGGTGGTAATGACTCGGACTGCAAATGCTTTGAAAATTAACGCTTTTCATGAGGAAAGGAGCAAATTTAGTCTGGGCAGGAATGAGACTTCGATTAGGTGGAAACAGTTCCTTAAAAAATGATCACCTGGTCTATTAAAGAAGACACACTCTCTTCTTTCAGATTAATGCCATCTGGTCACCCGATGTGAGTTGAAGGCCCCTCCCTAGGAATGCCAAGTACCCAAATGAGGACACACATAATGTAATTCTCCACGACACTTCCATCTCCACTTTAATATGGAAAATCTCGATGAAATGGATTCTGCAAGAACAGATTTTCATTATTGAAAAGCCGTGTCAGAATAAATTAGCATGAAGAAGAAGAAGCAGAAAACACTGGATTGGATTATTCAGAACAATTTGATTATCCACCTATCGGCAAAGTTGTTTCATATGCATTTAGTGGGCGTCAGAGACACTAAGTATTGTTCTTTCTGCTAGTGAAAAGATTAAATTATTGGTCCTGGTTGAATTTCTGCATTGTTCATTTAAACACTTGCCCTGTTATTTGCTCCCTTGGGTCTTGGGTCAATAATGACAGAAGCACGGTGGTGGGAAGAGGGGCTGCCATGTGTAGGGCCATTACTCATACCAGGCATCAGACCTCAGCATATGTGCAGTTGTATAATGCTGTCCAAGGAGAAGAGCAAATTTGATGCACTGTGGCGAATCTGAGGGCCGTGGGCAAGATCTGAGATGCTCTGTGTATATGTGTGTGGCCAGAGGCCAATGTCAGCATCTTCCTCAGTTGCCTTCTGCCTTTAAAAAAATTTTGTTTTGCTTTTTTTTAGAGGTAGGGTCTTGCTCTAGTCCAGGCTGACCTGGAATTCACTATGTAGTCTCAGGCTGGCCTTGAACTCACAGGGATCCTCCTACTTCTACCACCTGATTGTTAAGATTTTAATGTTCAGTAGACATGCACTACCACATCCAGCTTTCTACCTTATTTCTTGAGAAAGGGTCTCTCACTGAACCTGGACTTTTCAACTATACCAGCTAGCCTGCCAGCCCCAGGCTTCATACTGTCTCTGCCCTCATTCCTAGTCATCCTTAGCCCCGTAACACCTTTGTACCTGGATGCTGGGGACCCAAACCCAAGTCCTCATGCTGTGACTGGGCATCTTCCCAGGCCCCTGAGCTGCTATTTATATGAGTGAGCCACAGATCTGGCTCCAGGAAGATTGCTCATAAGCCAGTGCCAGTGTGTTCGAAGGCTCGAGGACAAGTATGGGCTCCCTCTGCAGCATGGGCAAGGGTCCCCTTCTCTTTCTGCTCTGCCAATAACCCTCATGCCCACCTCAAGCTACCCTGGTCACATTCAGACTCACTCACTATTCCTCAAATGCTTACCTTGTTCTATGCTAAACATGGCTTGTGACACATTGCTCTCTTCAGGCCAATATTAGTCTCCGTACCAATCATTATCGAGTATGACCAGGTATTAGAAAACACACACAGACAGCAGAAAGAGTAGCCAATTTCCTGTTGGCTGTATTCACGTTTTTATGTCCACATTCCCAGACACTGAGATCCTGAAGGGAAGAGACTATTTTTTGTTCATCCGGGAACTATCTCAGTGGTTGGCACTTGGCAGACATCCACTAAATAAATGTTCAATGAATGAGTAAACAAACCTTCATTTACTCTCTGGCATTGGTGGTATAGTTCCCATCTTGTGTCAGGGAAACTGGAACTTCAATGGTTTGCTAGTGGTTCATACAGCTCCTGGGTGGACTGCAGAGTCTTGGTCCACACCTGCTTTTTCTTGGCTGTGCAAAATTATGGGAGGGACAGGACCGAGTCTTCATGCATCCTCTAGGCTCTAAGTGTGCACATCATACTCTTTTATCAGGGGTGCTGTTCAAGGAAATACCTGCTTCTTCCTTCACCATGGAAACTCCCATTGGGCTCCTTTCCTTTCTGGTTTGTGGCTTTTCTTAAATGACAATTAGGACTCGCTTTCATTATTGATCAGCAGCCCTTCTCTTTGGATGGTTTCTTTTTTTCTGATCTGGAAGCTTGGCAGAACGTGGTTCACAAGGTATTATGTCCCCAGGTGCCTGATCTCTGCTAACCTTGCTGCTGCTGCTTCCTGTAGGATCTTCAGCTCTAAGCATCCGACCTCCAGCAGCTCCAGCGAGCTGCTGAGGCTTCGTGCTGGTACCTGGAAAGGCAGAGCTCCAAGACTCTCACACAGAATCTCCTGTGACATTTCCTTCCCTGCCCTCCTCTCTCTGCTCATTTCTTCTCTCGATTCCTTCCCTTTCTCTTCTCTCCCCTCCTCTCCTTTCAACTCTCCCCCTTTTCCTCCCCTTTCCTTCCCTTCCTTACTCCTCCCTTTCCCTTCCTTTCCCTGAACTGAGAACCGTGACCAGCATGTGACTTGGGACACGAGGGATGGGTGATGGAAGATCATACCCGAAGTATCTTATGGCTTCTGTTATTTGACTGTTTTTGAAAGCTACTGGTCCATGGTCATCACCCCAAGATCTCCTAAGTCCCCACCTGCAGGATGGATAGGAAGGTCCTCTCCAGTGAGGTCATGCATCAGAACTACATCAGTGCCTTTTCCTGCCCAGAGACCAGACAGAAAACTGACACTTCTCCCTGTAGCCTTCTATGGAACTACCCCCAGTGAGCTGGACTGGCACCTGAGGTCAAGTTTATTTGCCATCCCTTCATTTCCATGAGTGAAGAAAGGGGGTCTTGTCACGCAAGTAACCCCAACCAACTTTCCCCTTTCCTTCCCTCCTTACTTCATGAATCTTCATGGCCCACCCCAATTCTTACCCCAAAGAGGGAACCTCCCCATCTCCTCCAAAAGCCACAGGACCTGTGGTTACTGCAAAGCCCTGTGCAGGGTGAACCTCCAGGGTTCATAGGAGCTCTTCAGCTAAGCTCTCTCAGCTAAGCTCCTCCAGCAAGCTCAAACAATAGCATTCTAGAATGGAATCAAGGTCAATGGGAAGCCAAGGGGCTTTCTGCAGCCATTAAACCCGAACAGCAACTCATGCAATGAAAGCTTCTGCCTGGAAGTTCCATCTGGGCTCCCATAGTTCAAGGAGAGGGTTCTTGCCTTGGAGTTCTGCAAGGTAGCACAGAGCTCCAAGGGCCAGGATGTGGAGCTGCTTTCTCTCTCTCTCTCTCTCTCTCTCTCTCTCTCTCTCTCTCTCTCTCTCTCTCTCTCTCTCTCGGGCACTAGGCTGCATGACTTGGAATCTATTGCAAATCAGAGCAAATGCAGCCTCTTGTCATCTATGGGCAGAGGCAGATGTGCAAGGAATTTTAAAATAGAGTTTATTCAACTCCAATTAAATTCCATTTTTATAAATCCCATCCAACCCCTTCACAGAAGAAAGCTCATTAATTTTTTTTTTTCTTTTTTCACACTAAGCCAGCCTAGGTAGCAGTGCCGGGCTGTGCTGGTGGAGCCTGGGATACGAAGGAAGCCTGTCAGAACAGAGTTCTGTGATTTCTTAGAAATAGCAAAAGGATTTATGCAGTCTAACTAAGTACCAGGAAGACAAGGTTATTTCTAAGCAGGTATCAGAAAATAAAGTGATGGGCATGAAATGGGGAAAATAATCTTTGAAGAGAAGCGTTCGAGCAACCCAGGGCTTGCAAATCCAAAGAGAAAAAGGGTTTCTGTTTCTTTGTCCTCGCTTCTTTCAAGAAGGACAACTCTACGCAGTCAGGGATATCCAGTGAGTATTATGGGCTTTATGACGACCTGTGATTAAAGCAATTTTTAAAACAGCATCTCAGATAAAGCCTGTGTCTTTTAGCTACTGAATGGATCACTGGAGGATCAGCCCCATTAGTCAGTCAACACACATCCAGGAACTGGCATTGTTAGGATTTCTTAACGACAAGATTTCCTCCTTCCCTGTCTGCTCTTTACTGTCTTATAGGTACCTGGGAAGTCTACAATGTCTCTACAATAGAGAAATGATTTCTCACTCCTTTACTCCTATGTTGAAACCAGCCTCAAATCTACCCATCACTGCCGCCCTGCTTTTCTGCCCTTGAAAACCTGGCTGTGAAAGACAGAAATGACTGTCTCCTCCACACAGCCATTAAGGCCTGGGACTGCTTTCAATCCAAGCAACCAGCTCCTGTCCCTCCTCCTTGATCTCATCATCTCTGCACTGCCAAAGGGACTTCTATGCTGGACCCTCAAGGGTGAGGGAAGGATGGGAGGGGTGGTCTTCATTCTTGCATCTAACTTTGTCTCTGATGGATCTCTGGGGCCCTGGAGGGGAGGTTCATAGACCAGATGCTTTCTACCACCCACCTTTCCTTCTTCCCAGTTTACCTTTTAAAAGTTTAATTGGGAACTGGAGAGATGGCTCCGTGGTTAAAGGTATTTCCTTGCAAAGCCTAATTGCTTGGGTTTGAGTCCCCAGTACCCACATAAAGCCAGATGCACAAAGTGGTACATGTGTCTGGAGTTCATTTGCAGAGGCAGGAGGCCCTGATGTGCTCATTTGTGTTCTCTCTCTCTCTCTCTCTCTCTCTCTCTCCTTGTGAATATAAATTTTAAAAATGTAAAAATAAAAACTCTAATTGGATGAGAGTAAAAGAAATGACAGAACCAGGGCTTTGGCTCCACACACAAACAGCCTTGCTTTGGTTCGTCATTCAGTCCCCATGGATTTACTACCAGCAAAGGGCATTTTAATTAGAAAGGGAGGAAATAGATAAATTGTTTTCTCTTCGATGCTCCCAATATTTTCTTTGCAACTTAAGAATCTGCCAGAGGAACAGAGAGTAGCCTCTCTTCCTTGTGTGGACCTAACAGACAAGGAAGGGCAGCATGTCTACCAGGGAGAGGCCGAGCACCTGCTTTCCCCACGCTTATATTTGTGCTCAAGCAAGAAAGCTGATGCTGCATGGGCTGGAGACTGGGTGCTCAATTATAGGAGACCAAGTCAGACTGAGTTGGGAGCCAGGAGCTGGCCCAGGTTAAAGCAGGTGGGGGCCTGGCTATCCAAGACCCATGTTAGAAAGAAACTACTCAAGGAAAGAGTGGAAGTCAGGAGCTGTCAGAAAGCAGGGCAGCTCAGAAGGCAACACGGGGGATCCCATTGCTGAACTCTTTCTGGGTGCTGGGCTGCTTGCCTAAGATTGGTTGCAAACCAGAGCAAAT
The DNA here is from genome assembly GCA_004024765.1 of Zapus hudsonius. Lineage (NCBI taxonomy): Eukaryota > Metazoa > Chordata > Mammalia > Rodentia > Dipodidae > Zapus > Zapus hudsonius. The sequence continues at coordinate 70,564 of PVHP010002482.1, forward strand.
GCAAACTGTGGTCACCCACGAGAAGAGCAGAGGCTGATGGGTGAGGAATTTGAAAGTGGAGTTTATTTAACTCCAATTAAATCCACTTTACAAATTCCATCTGATGCTGTTGGGGTGGAACAAGGTGGTCATTGGCAGGTCTCACTGTCAAATGCCCACAAACATCTGGAATCAGAATGACAGGTAGGGTTTCAAGCAATAGGGAGCGGTGGAGACTGGGTCAGTCAGGAAGCACACATCATGCCAAGTCTGCAACACAGATTATCCACACTGCCACAGGGGCTTGATGTTGCCAGCTGTCTCTCTGCTTTACCCTTTGAGGACTGAACTTTGAGGAGGGGTGGAGGGAAGAGGTAGATGACGCTGGTACAAGGGTGCATCCGGTGTTATGCAAATGGGTTTTGTATATGAGGTCAGCAAGCATGAAAATGCAAAAATGTCAGAATTTGTAGACTATATGTATATATACACACATATATATATGCATACTATATAAACATACATGTACAAATATATGTATACACATGTATACATAGATGCACACATATCAGTGTTATGGGGATTGAATTCAGTACTTCACAAATGCTACGCAAACACCATACCACTGAGCTATACCCCAACCCCAGAATTCCTAGACTCTAAGGCACGTCCCATTATAAAATACCACTGATGTAGAGATGGCTTTCAGGAACAATGGACACACATTAAGAAATGAGCCTGAGGGGTTGGGGATTTAGCTCAGTGGATGAGCGCTTGCCTAGCAAGAACAAGGCCCTGGGTTCGGTTCTCAGCACCGCATAAAAAAAATTGTGAATTTTAATGCGGGCCGTGGTGGTGCACGCCTTTAATCCCAGCACTCGGGAGGCAGAGGTAGGAAGATTGCCATGAGTTCAAGGCCACCCTGAGACTACAGAGTGAATTCCAGGTCAGCCTGGACTAGAGCGAGACCCTACCTTGAAAAACCAAAAAAAAAAAAAAAAAAAAAAAAAAAAAGAAATGAGCCTGTTTTGATAATTATCCATCCTTATAATTACATGCTTCTTTTTTTTGTCTTTTTTAATAATCCAATCAAATCTTTAGTCTCTGGGTTTTCCTAAACCATGAACTTGATGTTTCCCTGCCTCATTTCTATCCAGTAGCATTCATGCTCAACATCACATTGATTTTTACAGCTAGTGATTCTGATATTCTTGTTTATTACCTTTAGGGCTGGTAATACAATCTGGGGCCACATCAGTAAGTTCTGTTTGCATTTCCTTCTTGGCTACTATAGTCTGAGGTACTATGAATGAAATTGGCCCTAATGATCAATAAAGAACAGACTTAAGCCAAGTACACCAAAAAGCATTTCCCCTGGAATTCAAGATGCACTTCCCAGCTGAGAAAACCCTTCTCTGGGTGTGTATGTGGGATACCATCAAGATCCATTTAGTACACTCAGTTTTTATTTAAGAGAAAGCAGGATCACAAAATTTAATTTTGGAAAATCTAAAGGGGAAAAAAAATCTCAAAATGGAACTTCTATGAGCCATTCTACCATTCACTGTGTGCATGGCCGTAGTTTGGCTGGGACTCTCCACAATTCAGTTGTTGCTAATATTAAGAGGGGTGTGTGTGTGTGTGTGTGTGTGTGTGTGTGTGTGTGTGTGTGTGTGTGTGTTTGGGGAGATGGCTCACTAAATAAGAATTTTGTTGTGCAAGCATGAGGATCTGAGTTCAACCCTCAGCATTAACATAAAAAAAGCTGGGCATGGTCGTCCATACCTGTTACCCTAGCACTGAGGGGGAGAGTCACTGAGGCTCACAAGTCATCCAGTTTAGCCACAAAATGGTGAGCTCCAAGTTCACCGAGTGACCCTGTCTCAAGGAAGATTGATAGTGAAGGGCACCAATGTCCTTCTCTGGCTTCTATATATATGTGCAAGGGGCATGTACATTTGTGCACACAAGTGTATCAAACCACACACAAACACACACACACTGCATATTACATATACATACCAACAGAGGAATGTGGCCTTGTGTTAGTTACTTTTCTTGTTTCCGTGACAAGATACTTGATAAGAAGAAACTTAAAGGAGAAATGGGTTATCTTGGCTTACAGTTTAAGGGGGTTAGAGTCCATCATGGTCATGGTGGGGAGGACATGCGGCAAGGGCATGGATCAGCTGGTTACATTCAATCCACGTCAGGAAGCAGAAAGAGATGAAAGCTTCTGCTCAGCTCAGCCCAAGCCCAGAGGATGGCATTGAAGAAACATCTCCCCACCTCAGTTAACCTAATCTAGACTCTTCCTCACAGCCATGTCCAGAAGTGTATGATTCTGTGGTTGTTCTAAATCTCATCAAGTTGACAAGATTAACCATCACATGTCTTTAATAGGTGATTAGGCCCCTGGGACACATCCCTTGTTAATGGAAAGAAGCCCATTTAAAAGGGACATCTTGAAGCGCTGGGATCCCTACCTAGACCTTTGCTTTCTGCCATGGAAAGATGAAACAGAAAGCCATCACCAGACCAACTGCACACACCTTGAACTTGAATGCTCCAGCCTCCAGAACTGTGGGAGATAGGTCTCTGTTCTGTATCAATCACCCAGTCTCACAAACGGATGATGATTTTATGTACTCTTTACACTGATTCTGAAAAGTATTATTACATGGACTCTAGAGTTGGGGAGATGGATGCATTTATCTGATGTCACATAGTTAGAATTTGAATGTGTATTTAGCTGATTCTGAAATCCATAAGGTCAAGGATGTCTTCTGGGGCTGTCAAATAAAGAGTGGGACCCTGGGAACAATACCAGTTCGAACCATAGCATGCACAGAACTCTGTTCTCAGCTACTCTAGTCTTGATCAGTTCACCCTGAACATGGGCTGTTCTGAAACAGAAACTGTCTGACCCAATGCAATGCCCTGACATCTGTCTTTGTGTGTGTGTGTCCTTCAAAGTCCTCAGTGTCTTTCCTGATTGCACCTTCCTTCATCCAGTTATTTATTATTTCTTCCTTCTTTATAACCACATATATCTTTGATCCTCTCTTGGGAAACTTGCATTTTGTTTTGCATTTGGTAAATGTCTTATTTTCTTCCTGTAGTTCATTGAGAAGTCATGATAGCTACTACATTCCATGAGACCAGTATTCATGGTTTCGTGGACCTTTCAACAAGGACCAATACTGTGGGACCTTGCTAAGAGGTATGGAGGACATAAAAGGGTTGACTAGAGTTGAGACAGGCTGAAACCCTGGTAAAGTCTCTGCACTGAGACCTGGTAGGCACTTCACCATATTCCTCTTTTGATCCTATAAACCTCTGGGCCCCCTGGCAAGCCACAGTGAACCCTGTGTTCTCACCCCAGCAGTGCTGGACAATAGGTGACAGTTCCAGGTGACAGTTTCTCCATAGCTGCCACCATCGAACTCATGTCTAGAATCACTTACTTCCCACCACTCAGGGCTGAGCAAGCCCCTCAACTTATGCAAATTAGGCATTCACAGGTTACTAGCCGCAGCCTATCCACTTGTGAGATGTCCACAGACCACCCTGCCCCAACCAATCCTCTTGCTGATATCCCTGCCTCTAATTTTCCCCTGACTTCTACTATATATGACCCTTCCACATACAATAAAGTGAGTGATCTGCCTGTTCTACCCACGGTGGTTGTATCCCGAGAGTTTCTCTCTCGCCAGCTCGCGTCCTGCCCTCCCATTTCCGTGGATGAGTGGGGAGTCGATGCCCGCCTGACTCCTTCCCTAACTCGGCTACAGGCTAGCCGCCAGTGCATTGCAGCATCCGCAGCCAGCGTCTGCGGAAGAAACAACACTATACGATGGTCTCTCTCCCCAGGTACCAGCGTTCTACTTACAAGAGAGCATTGTTGCCTAATTCTCACACAACACCTCCCTCTGGTATGGCTGCTCATTGATTTAGTTCTGATCCATCACTAACCCAGCTGGTACTCAGAAGAACATGGGTCATTCAAGAGAATGTTCAAGAAATCCTTCAGTATGACGACAACAAAAATACATGGCATACTGCATGTATTGTAACCTACAACAGATTTAAAATGCCTATCTGGTGTGTAACCTCCTGAAAGTCTTGGTTCCAGAACTAAATGAAAGGAAAGGGAAAAGAGATTTTATATGGAAAATTAGGCTAATCAAAAGAGGTGTGATGATTGGTTTCAAAACAAACAGAATGCCAAGGAAAATGACTCCAGACTTGAGATAAGGAAATGCTTGTATCAGAGTTGGCCTCTAGCCAAATGGATCAGAGGAGCAGAGGAAGGCTGGGGAGCCTTTGTGGGGTGGACTGGCTGAGCTAACACCAAGGAGGCTCAGCTGCCAGCACTTCTGATATTTCTGCCTCAAGGATCACAGTCCTTGAAGACCATCAAAGCCATGTCTTTGCTATTCACCTTCTCTCCTCTGTGTGTATTGACATCTTTGATCACTTCTACAACCTACTGCTCAGCCCCGATGACATTTCATTGCAGGACATCAAAGCCAAGTTTATCATCAAGGAAGCTTATCATCAACCACCAATGACATCAAGACCCAGACCTGTAATGGCTTCTTATGAAAGGCTTGGATCAGAGTGGGTAGGATGGTTCACCTCCTGTCCTGGAAAATCTCCAAGTGCATGGACATCCTGCAGCCAAGAAGCTCCTTGCAGCCTCTTGAATACCTACGTGACCAGATTTATTTTGACAGTATGCCACCCTCTCCCACACCCACACAGCTTTTGCTGCTTCTGGTTCTAACTCAGAGACTTCATCCTTCTTTGGAACACAATTTGGACAATGTTAACCTCCCCCTCTGGTTCATGGCTCCAGCTCTGCTCACAGTGTCAATTTAGTGGGAAATCTCCCTCAGAAGTTCTTACCCTATCGCGCTCTCCCAGAAGGTACTAGGCACAGTTTTACAGCCGTGAGGGTCAAGGGTATGGGCACTCATGATCTTTGCCAAGTGCAGAGTCATCTCATTAAAGCTTGGTAGTGTCAGGCACTCTAAAACTCCCATTTACAATTAAAACTCCAAAAATATTTTAGGTAAGAGCAGGTGGTGTTCTGTTTTGTACAATGTGTAATAGCTTCTATGGAAACCTATTTATAAGTGGACTATTGTTTGACATATTTTATTCAAGTAGATTTGTTGATCGGGAAATTATCCTTTACCCTTTTAGGTGTGTGTGTGTGTTAATGCATGCATGTGTGGTTGTGATATGTGCATGTGTGTGTGCATATGCCACGGCATGTGTGTGGAGGTCAGAGGCAACTGTGGGGGTTGGTCCTCACCTTCTACCTTAATTAATTAATTAATTTTTGAATCCCAGTCTCTCATTGTTCAATGCTTCATTCGTCAGGCTAATTGGCCTGCAGTCAGATCTATTCTCCGGCCTCCACCTTCCTTCTGGAGGTAGGAGAGCTGGGGTTCCAAATGCTCACACTACAGCATCTGGCTTTTTGTTTTTTTAATGTGGGGTCTGGAGATCCAAACTCAGGTACTCATGCTATACAGAAAACACTTATCCACTAAGTCATCTCCCCAGCCCAGGAAAGTACCTTTTTAATATACTTTAAGAATGTTCTATTATTTATTTATTTCTTTATTTGAGAGAGACTGAGAGAGAGAGAGAGAAAGAGAGAGAGAATGGGCACACTAGGGCCTCTAGCCACTGCAAACAAACTCCAGACCCATGCACCACCTTGTGCATCTGGCTTTATGTGGGCACTGGGGAATCAAATCCGGGTCCTTCTGCTTTGCAGGCAAATGCCTTAACTGCAAAGCCATCTCTCTAGCCCAAATGTACTTTTTTTCATAGCAAATATTTGTCTTTTGGAAATGCTAGATAGTATTTGGAATAATTTAAAGCAGAGAAGAATATCTATCTTGTTTGAAGAACCTTGAGTGATTTCTCATGTCAAAATATGTCTACCTGTCTATTGTTAAAGGCTTAAGGGAATCTGGCCATGGCTCTATCCAGAACTTACAGAGGCAGTCACATCTTTAAATATTCATTTATTCAGTCAATTATTAGTCTGTAAATATTTATGAGGCACCTACTTAGTGCCAAACCCAGTTATGAATGCTAAAGATAATATGGTGAGAAGACAGACAAGACACCATAGTTTCCTGGATCCTACACCTGGATGGAAGGGAATCAGAAATAAATGCAAACATTGCAGAGAGTAGCCTGCGCTATGAAAGACACGGAGAAGGGAAGAGGAAGAGGGTGACGTGTGGGACACCTCTGAGGAGGTGCTGTGTGAGCTGAAACCTTGTCTCAAGCCATCTTGGAAAAGCTAGCTGTGGGGAGGGAAGAGGGCTTCAGGCAGAGGAGGAGTCGGTGTGAAGAAGGCAAGCTTGGGAATTTCTGGAGGCAGAGAGGCTTGTATACTGTGTGCAGAAGTAGAACCAGAGAGTTGGCCATCAGGCCAGGGCAGGGGGTGCTTGAAGGCCAGAGTAAGGAAACCCATTTTTTCTCAGGAACTAGAAGCCACTGGAGAGGCACACCAGAGGGGAGATCCTTTCCTACCTACACATTATCAGTCCATACGAGCACTGCAACACTTGCCAGTGTCTTATTTAGAATCTAGACGTCTCCTGTTCTGCCTGTGGTCACATTCCTTTTCCTCTTAATTAAGCCCAAATTCAAGTTCAAGAATAAACAGCTTCTTATTCCCTTCACCCTCTTAACTGCTCATTCCTTTCCCCCTTAGTTAAGCCCCACATTCAAGTTCAGGGATTAACACCCTTATTCTCTTGTGATTTCTGTCACTCTCTTGTCTTAACAGGAACCTTGTCCTCCATTGAAGGTGTTGCCTGGCTTTGTTCCCTGGGCATCACTGATGTTCTGAGGAGGCAAGATGGAAGACATTCATCCTCCCCACCGCTGCCGTCAGCCTGGTCTGAAGACGCTCCTATTTGGGTTCCAACACATTTCTCCAATGGTTTTGTTCTGTGTTATTTTTTTTCATTCATGCCCCTTAATCCTGTGTGATTAGAACCTTTTCCTGGACCCCTCTCCTTCTGACCTTGTCCACATTTCCTGGGCTGTCTGATCCCCACCCCCACTCTTGGATTCAGTCTTCACCTGTGACCTAAAGACACTTGAATCCTTAATCCTAGCTCCAGTGTCAATCTCTGTTCTGGAAACTTCCACTCAGAGTTGCCCAGGCATTTTAAGGTGTCCAAGTTAAACTCAGCACCTCAACCAACACCCACGCTGCTCCTCTGCCGATGGTCTCTGCTGAATGGCGTTCCTCTTGTCTGCCACAAACACACCAGTCTTCCCTGCTTCCCTTGGATGCCCTCTCATTCTCCAAATTCTATTGTTTTTCTCCAAAACATACCCATATTTCTGCTGCTGTAGTTCAGGTCCCCATCATCACTCAGCTAAGAATAACAAGGATCCCCTCCTCCAGGGACCTTGTCAAGTCCCTTTCAGCATAGTGACACCAACCCCTTTCTTAAAGTCGGAGGACATGTTTGTCCTTCTTACCCGTTCAAGTCTAGGCACCCTTTTCTGATATATGGTGAAACCTCCTTTCCTTCTCCGCCTCTGGGCAAGGAGTGACATATCAGACCAACCTGGATATTAATGCCCTTTGCCACAGAGATTGACTCAGAAGGGTCGTGTGATCAAATTGGTCCAATCAGAATACCTGGGATTTGAGTGAGTAGAGTTGGGAAGAAAAATTCTCTTTTTGTTAGGTTGAACTAAGGTCATTACTGAAATGAGGTCGTTAGCTCCTCAAGTTGCTGGAGGAGGAAACCAATATTCAGGAGAACAGAAGAGATGGAGAAGGTCCATGGTGACAACGCGAGAACCCTTCTATAAGGGTTCCATGAGCTCCAGCTTTACTCTGACTTTGAAGTTATGTGACCAACATGCTCAGGGTATTTTTGATTATTTTCACCATTGGCCATTAATTATTGAGAACCACATCATTCCTCCATTTCAGTTTGCCTGTGTTCCATTGGATCAAGTCCGAAGTCCATGGTCTGTCATAAATGTCTTCAGGATCTGGTCCCTGATTACCTTTGGGGCTTCTTCTGTCACTGCCCACATCTCCTCTTGGGTCTTATCACATAGACCTTTTTTGTAGGTCTAGAACGTGTCACCTGTTAGGCAGGGTACTCCCAGAAGAACAGAGCCAACAGAATAAATAGGTATTATAAACAGGGATTTATTCAATTTTCTCATGGGACAAGAGCAACAATGGCCCTCTGCACATTGGTGTTCAGTCCACGAACCTGGATGCCTCAGCAGTTCCTATCTGACTGTGAGGATTTACAAGCTCCCTGGAGAGTTGCTGGTGTCGGCTGTCAGCAGAAGGTAGCATCAGCAGCAATAGACACGCTTGCTCAGGGAGAAGTGAAGGCAGGCAGGTGACCCTGCCTTTTCCTTGGTCCTCTTTCTATAGGCTGCCCACTGGAAGGTACCACCCACTTTGAGGGTGGGTTTCTCCCTCGGTTAATCCTCTCTGAAGATGCCCTCACGGACATTCCTGGAAGTGTGTCTTCTGTGTGGTTTCAGATCCCATCAGGATTAACCATCAGATCAATTTCCACTGGCTACCATGCGTTACTAAGGGCATCTGCCTGATTCTACCTGATGTGAAGTTTGGCCTTAAACTCCGCTGAGAGAGAACAAGCTCTCCCCTGTCTCTCCCCTGTCAGGTTCCTTTACTCTTCCCGCAAGGTTGAAATCAGACATGTTCTTTCCCGGGAAATCTTTTTGGGTCCCCTTTCTTCAGTCTCATTTAGGATGTCTCTCCATGACCCTTGATCCTTGTCATCATACAGTATTTTCACCCTCTCATTTATCTGAAGGTGTGTAATCTCTCCATGTTGTATTATGTCTCTCCCCTTATATACTCCTTGAGGGCAAAGTCAATGACCTTTTGTTTCCTTAAAGGCCTAGCATTATGCCCGGCACAGATTAAGATCAATAATGCTTAAATTTATAAATGCCTCTAGATGTTACTTATATTTCTAGACAGCAAATTATAAGCTTCTTAAAAGGCGACCATATTTTATTTAGTTGTGTTATTCATAGCATACACTGGGCTTCATTTATCATATGTACTTAGTCAATCTTTGCTGAAAAAAATGGAGAGAACATTCTCCCCCAGGCTGATTCCTGCCACTCATCACTGTCGTCCACGCATCTCCCTGTCCCCCCATCGTTCATCGAAGCCCTCAGCTCTCCACCCCTGTGCCAACACTAGTGATCATGGAATTACTGCCCACACTTACAATGAAGAAGATGCCAGCAAGAATTGGCCTCGGGTACTCTGCTTCTCATCTCTCCCGGAGAATATCTCCATGTCTCTGTTTCAAACTCCCAGGGAATACCTTTGTTTCTATTTTGTCATTACTAAGAGCTACTTATTCTTTTTAAAAGTCTCAGTTCCACGTTTCCCATTTCGTTTCTGGCAATGTTCTAGAATTCTCCTGTCATCATTCTTCATCCTTATTTGAACCTGTCTTTGGATCCTACCACTTTCCACCCCTTCCTCCGTCTTTTTCCATTTCCACAGTAAGTCTTTTATTTCCATCCATCCATTTTTAAAAAAATATTTTATTTATTTATTTGCAAGCAGAGAGATACATACATACATACAGAGAGAGAGAGAGAGAGAGAGAGAGAGAGAGAGAGAGAGAGAATATGGGTGCACCAGGGCTTCCAGCCACTGCAAACAATCTCCAGACACATGTACCACCTTGTGCATCTGGCTTATGTGGGCACTGGGGAATTGAACCTGGGTCCTTAGGCACTTGAGGCAAGCGTCTTAACCGATGAGCCATCTCTCCAGCCTTCATCCATCCATTTGAGTTCAGACTATGTTCCATGTTCTGGGGATAAAGCAGGAGAAAAGGCTACCTGGCTCTACACTCCTAGCATTTCTAGTCTAGTGGGGAGCTAGATATTAAACTCGAGGAAGCCTGCAGATGGGTGATTAATCATTATGAGGGTGCTTCCACGAGATAGCATTGGAGGCTCTGAGCTTGCATCATAGGCTCAGCTAATCCAGTCCCAGGGGATGGAGACATCTCCCTCAAAGAATACCAAAAGACTTTCCTTGAGAAAGAAAGAAAAAATACTTCAGCAGTTTAAATATTAATTTTTAATTATTTCAAAACTACACTCAACTTTTATCTAGAAAAGGCCCAACAGGTACGTCTGGTGGATCTTGGTATTTCTATCTTGTTCCACACTGCTCTGTGTATATTCTTCCTGGCATTTTCTGTCTATCTCTGCTTCAAGATGCTTTTGAAGCTGAAAGATCAAAACAGATCGTAAGTCCACTGAAAACCCTGGAAGTCACTGTGGCTTTTCCTGCCATATTCACCGCATAGACATTATGTGCTATGTTTGCAAACTAAAAGTCAACGCCTTGAATCTTGTGATTAAAAATGGTGTATTTTCCTTCCAAGGCTCAGGACCCATTGTGGAAAGAGAGAGGAGATGTAAGAGTCGAGGGAAGGGAAGGACTGCTTACAATCCAATTTCTAGACACAAAATAGCCTTGATATTCCTGATCTCTCAGTGCCTGACACTACCTACACAAGACCTTCATAATAGCAGGAAAGATGATGACAGCGGAAAAAAAAGAGACTAATGAGAGGGAGAGGGGATGTGATGGAGGGTGAATTTGAGAGGGGGAAGTGAGGGGGGCAGAAACATGATGTTTTATTGTCTATAATTATGGAAGCTGTCAAAAAGTTTTTTTAAAAATGGCATAATGTCTCCCTGGCTCTCTCTCCTCACATCTTCATCTCAGGAAGTTTTCTCTTTTCCCTTCGTCAGTAGGCAGCTCAAGCCTTCTCTAGAATCCAGAAAGTGGCCACACACTGGGTTATGCTCATCTGACCCTTCTCTGGGCACAGGCTGCCAGAGTAATGGCCCAGTCTCTGAGCTCTCCTTCAGGGCGTCTAAAGGGCACTTTACAGAAGGGTGCTCCTCCTTGTTCATGCCTAGGACCACCTCTCACTGCTCCAGAGAAGAAATGATCCCCTTGGAACTAGGAGGAACAAATGCCAATCACTCTCTGCCAACCAGGCCAGGCCCCATGCTGAGGGCCATGCCTGAGCCTTGTGAGTTGCAGGTTTCTCTCTCTTTGACCAGGAGTCACTGAATTCTGTCTGAACCTTTCCTCTGGGCTCCTAGTTTCTCTGAAAACAGAGACAAAATGGCCAGAACTGAAAATGAGGTAATTGGAGAACAAAGGAAAATGAACTTTCCTTGTGTGATGGTTTATATTGGTGGTCAGCTTGGCAGGACCCGGAATCACCTGTGAGGGAGAACGAAGATTGGCTTAGCCTCTGAGCACATCTGTGAAGGGTCACGTGAGGTGGGAAGATCCACATTAATGGTGGGTGACACCATTCCAGGGGCTGGCATCCTGGACTGCATAGCAGAGGGGGCTGGCTGAGCAGCAGCGTTCATCTCTCTCTGCTTCCTGGTCGTAGACGCCATCACCAGCTCTGCTCATGAGCCTGACGCTTTGTCTTCTCTGCCTTGGGGGACTGTAACCCCGATCTGGAAGCTGAAATAAACCCTTCCTCTCTTTAACTGATTTTCCTCATGTATTTTGCCCCAAAATGAAAAGTTCGCTAATATAATTTGAATTCAGAGCCTAAAAAAGAAAGATCTGTGGTTACTCTACACACTTGAATAACCAAGATAAAGTATGCATGTATGTGTGTGTGTGTGTGTGTGTGTGTGTGTGTGTGAGAGAGAGAGAGAGAGAGAGAGAGAGAGAGAGAGAGAGATGGGGGAGGGGGTTATAAGATGCAGTGTGAGGACAGTGCCCGATCTTAAATGTTAGTCACTAGGAGACAAGGGAGTTCAGGTTAGCCTGAGACATCTCAGCTCCTTCACTGCTGAAATTTCCTTCACCTTATGAGGACCCTCTAATTCCTCACGTCAACCTTTCTGTGATCACTCCTGCGACAAGTGTCACGGTGAATGCCTGGAAAGAGGTCAGACAGACCTGCTTCATGGCTTGTGTGACCATCACAGGAGGGCTGAGCTGAAACAAAGCCGACTGGGAAAGGATTGGAGGCAGATGGTTCAAAAGGATCTTAAGGTGGAAGAACTAAAAAGATTTATAAATTACCTGCATCTGGAGGGAAATGAACAAGGAGAAATTCAGAGCAATAGAATACAGTTCCACTGTGGAGGTGGAGGAGCGAGATGGAAGGCAGTCCATCGCCCAGGGAGAGAGGCCCAAGAAGCCACTGTATGTCTGTGGACAGGAGGTGAGGCTCGCTTGAATAACTCTAACCCTCACTGTCAGACTCATGCTAGAAATCGCTAATCACTTCACGTACCACTCTCTTCTACCTACTGAGCTTGGATCCGCAGCCAGAACACAGCAACAGAACGGTTCCTAGTGGCTTTTCTAAAAAACAGCAGCAGCCAGATGTGGTGGTGCAGCCTTTAATCCCAGCACTTGGCAGGCAGAGGTAGGAGGATCGTCATGAGTTTGAGGCCAGCCTGAGACTACAGAGTGAATTCCTGGGCTAGAGTGAGACCCTACCTCGAGAAAAAAAATGCTATAAAAAACAGCAGCAACAAAACACCTCCATTCAGAGCTGGGGAGATGGCTTGGTGGGTATGAGCACTTATTGCCCAAACTTGAGGAGCCAAATTCGATCACCAACAGTCACGTAAAAGGCCCAGTGTGGGGCTGGACAGATGGCTCAGTGGTTAAGGCACAGTTCAATTCCCCAGGACCCACATAAGCCAGACCCATAAGGTGGTGGCCCTGGTGCTCTCTCTCTTTCTGTCTCTCTCTCTCTCTCTCTGTATTTCTCTGCTTGAAAATGAATAAATAAAATATTTAAAAATAAATTTTAAAAAAAGGCCCAGTGTGGTCGTACATATCCGTGCCCAGCACTGGAGGGGGTGGGCAGAGACAGGAGCATTGCTGGCACTGGCTGATCAGCCAGTTTAGCCAAGAAAAATGATTGTCAGGTTCAGTGAGAGACCCTGTTTGAAGGAAACGGGAGGAAGAGCAGGAGAGGAGCACACCTGACATACCTCTCTGTCCTTTGCATGCGTGTGCCGGGGTGTGCATATCTTCACATGTAAGTTCAAACACCACACATACTACACACACACACACACCAAAAAAGATACAAAAAAAAAAATGAAAACCACATTCAATTCTGAAGAGAAAAGCTGCTTGCTTCCTCCTATAATTTACAGGCCTGGAAGCACAGTATGTGAGTGGGAATTGAACTTGGGTTGTTAGGCTTTGCAGGCAAGTGCCTTAACTGCTGAGCCAAGGCTCAGTGCCTGCTTGGCAGACTCCCCAACACCCAAGTCAGTTCCAACCTCCAATGACTCAGGGCGTCTCAGCAGCCATGTTTGAAGGGAGCCTTGTGTAGCCTGATTGGAATTCTCCACTTGCCTCTTGTCTTCACATGCACCAAATGGCACCAAGATCCCTAGGGAAAAAAAAAGGATGATATTTACACTTCCTTCCTTCACAACTGGGTGGATACTGGCCCGACTCATCCTGAAACCAAAAGCTAGAATCATGGGAGGTTGAGTGACAGGCAACACCTGTCATGAGAGACAATCACAGTATTGACCTGCCGACAAGATGCAGGCTTGCCCACAGGCTCTGGGGACAGCTTGCAGACAGGCTTGTCTTCCCACACAATTGCTGGCTGTTTCCCATGTTCTGTAAGAAAAGGCATACACATTCCAGACGAGGAAACTATTTATTTTCCCACCGAAGGGGACACGTGGCCTTCAGAGGTCAAGCCAAGGCTGGGGCCATGTTTGCTGGGCTAAGCTTAGCCTTTTCCCAGAGGCCTGCATTGTTCTGACAACCTCCCCAGCTGCTCTCCCCTGGGATGGGAATGTTTCCTCAACTGCTCTGTTCAAACACCCATACAGGCTACCCAGTCTTTCAGGTTTGTTTATAGACCTGCTTGGGCTCCAGACAGGACCCCTAGAGAATAGGTGGTCGAGGGGCAGAGGTGACAGCCCAGGCTGCGAAAGAAATGCAATATTCCAACCGTAGAGAGCTGTTTAAATACAGTTTGACACCTTCCAAAGAAACCCTGGGAGACTGTGAAAGAGGAAGTGGAATGACTTCCCCTCTGACCTTCACCGGTGGTCTGAACATTGAGTTAGTGTTCTGTTTTGTTTATTTTAAGACAGATCCATGTTAGTAGTCCAGGCTGGCCTCCAACGCTCAACCCATCAACCTCAACCTCCCAAGCACTGAAATCACAGGGGTGTGCTTACTAATTAAAAGTTCTTCAGTAGGGCCTCGAGTAGGTGGGCTTTTCTTGAGACAGCGTGAGCAGTAGCAAAATCACTAAAGAGATGAACTTGAAAGTCACCTGATAGCTTAGGAAACAGGTAGACAGAGGCATCTCCGTCTCACCCAGAGGGAGTTGTATGAATAACACCGTGTGTTCAAAGCATGTGCTGGGTCGCTATGGTGCTAGGTAAGAGACTAAGCGAGACACAAGGTGGTGACAGCTGTCACCTGGGGACTCACGGTGTGTAAGGATGAGGAGGAAGGAGCTGGGCCACACTTCAGGAAATCTCAAATTTTGCTGCCCTCTATGGGAAAAATTGTTCTCTGGGTTAGGGTGACATCTTATCACAAATATCAATCCCAACCCAAGCCTACTGTCCCTGGTAGTAAAACAGCAACTAAACTCCATTCTCAGATGACATTCTTTTTTTTTTTTAATGGGTGTGTGTTGTGTGTGTGTGTGTGTGTGTGTGTGTGTGTGTGTGTGTGTGCAAGTGTATGCATGTGTTCTTAGAAGACAGAGGACAACCTTGGGTATCAGCCCTTTCAGGTTTCATTCTTTTATATTTTAATATTTGTATATATACAAGCAGAGAGAGAGAGATAGAGAGAGGAGAAAGAGAGACAGACAGAGAGAATGGGCGCACCAGGGCCTCCAGCTATTGCAAATGAACTCCAGACACATGGCCCACTCTGTGCATCTGGCTTTCACGTGGGTACTGGAGAATCAAACCGGAGTCGTTAGGTTTTGCAGACAAGCACCTTAACCACTGAGCAACCTCTCCAGCCCTCCATTTACCATTTTTGAGACTGGAGCCAAGTAGTCCCAGGGAGCCTCCTGTCTATACCTCCTCAGTGCTGGAATTACAACTACAAAGCACCATGCTTGGCCTTTTGGAGGTGGGTTCTGAGACTTGATCTCATGTAGGTCCTCACGCTTGCAAAGCAAGTGCTTTACGCCCGAGCTCTCTCCCCAGCACCCTGGCCAGTCTATGGGCAGCTTGGCTGTTTTGCTGGTTGTGATATTGTGCAAGTTGCTCAGCACATAGACCAGTGTGTGTAGACATTGTCATTGTATAAAGTTTTCAGTTGCCATACAGAGACTTAGGTATCATTCATCCTGGGGTTTTCAAGGGCAATTTGTTTTTGTTGACTCTTGTTTACTCTCTCCATCCTCAATTTCCCTCTCCTTCCCAAGTCCCCTCCTTCCTAGTATCTCCCCCCCCCCCCCCCGTTTTGATTGCACGTCACACGTGTCCTTTCATCCTTCCCTCATCCGACCTCCATCTCATTTCATCGTACTTGGTTTTGGTTATGATTCAACCTTAATAGATTTTTAAAAATATTATTTTCTTTATTTATCTGCAAGCAGAGAGGTAGGCAGAAGGCAGAGAGAGGGAGAGAGAAGGGGGGGGGCGGAGAGAGAGAATGGGCAAACCAGGGTCTCCTGCCATTGCAAATGAATTCCAGAGGCATGTGCTGCTTTGTACATCAGGCTTTATGTGGGTACTGGGGAATTAAACCCAGGCCATCCGACTTTGCAAACAAGTACCTTTAACCACTGAGCCATTACTCCAGCCCCTTAACAGATTTTATCCAAATTTACTTGACAAGTTGGTAGCAAGGATTGAATGAATCCATGTGTGAAAGAGTTTTGAATTGTACCTGTTCAAATAATTCACGATTAATGCAGGCTTGTTATTATTATTAGTCAAGTGGATGGCAGCACATGCATGATGGACTGGAAGAAAAGAAGGCTGGAAATAGCCATCATACAAGTTCAAACACTGGTTTAAAAAAGGCACTCTTCTTCTAGAAGGTTTGAGGAGCTGCTGTTGAGCAATCTTAAAAGTTCAAGGGCAGGAAAAGTACCATTCACAACCACCATCACCAGCAAACTCAACAATAGCAGTGATGACGTCTATATTTAGGACGTAATATGCTAGAAGCATGCTGGTTCCTATCTCTGTGTCCTCGTGCTGGTTCTGATACGTGTGCCTCAGGTCATCCTCACGCAGTGCTGGGTGGGTATTATTGTCCTCATTTTGAAGCTGAGGTTCAGAACGGTGAGCTGCCCATGGTTGTAGGGATAGGTGTGATGAAGACGTGTCAGACCTGGCACTGTTGACTCTGGTCACACTCTTCTCTGGTCCTTTTCTCAAAACCATCAACTGCATGTCTCCAGTGGCCTGGTCTTTGGATAAGGCATTCTGAAGGTCACTCATACATGGTCCCTGGTCTCCTCACTGACAGTGTAGTTATGAAGGCGGATGTGGAATCAAAGTGTGCTTGGTTCTTAAAGGAACTAAGCCCAACAGATTATGAATAAATAGGAGACGACAGAGTCAGCTGCCCAGCAGGATTTTATGTTTATATAGATCCTGGCGTATATAAGCTGGCGGAAGGGACTGGACAATGAACCTGGTCTACATTGAGAGGAAAGAGGTGGGCAGATTTTATTTGTACACTTAAATATGAGTCTGAAACTGCAATGAACATGCTTTTTGTGTTTTAAAGGAAATACCTAAGAAGCCAGAAAAATGTATGTGGAGATGTCGGGTATACAGGCTTTGGCTCTTAACTGACAATTGTCTCCTTAGTAAGCTTTTAATGGAGTACTTACTGGCATGTTCCCGACTCTTCAAGGGAAGCCTGAGACCAGTCAGAGGAGAGGCCCATGAGGGAAGACAAAGAAAGTGGCATCAGGAAGACGAGAAGGAAAGAAGGTACTGGACAGTGGAACTCAGGAGCTAGTTGGGGATGGTGATGAGGCTTTGTTCCCTGGACTTCTACCAGTAGCATTTAGCCAGGAACTGATCTTTGCTGAAGGGCCTGGGAGCTCCCAGCAAAGCAGATGGAAGCCAGGGGGAGTTCACCCAACATTGATTCATCTGCCCTGGGATGGGTGTGCAGAAGTTGGTTGACCATTCCGGCCCATCGCCCTCCTGCCCTCCCTGCCTTGGGGCCTCAGCACAGTCATACAGGTGGGTGTCTCTGTCCCTTAATCCCACCACAGCGCTGCCCTCATTTGCTTATCTTCCATCTTGGTCTGTAGCCTCTGGAGGTTGGATCAGTTCTTGGCCTGATTTCTACAAACATCTTCTGTTTCTGCAAACATCTTTCCTTCTCGACTTTGCCTGAGGCCTGTTCAGACCGGTGGCATCCACAGTTCCCTGTCCAACCCCTCTGTGGCACCCAAATGCCCAATTTAAATATCTCCTCCAGGCTTGCCTTCCTGGAGTTCTCTCTTCTCCAAACCTCCTTGTTCTGGTCAGTAATGTAATGCAGATGTCAGCCACCTGCCACTCAGATCCTCCAAAATAGCACCAAGGTCAAGACACAAAGATCCTGCATTTCCCACTGTTCCTGGGCCTCGATTTCTACTCTAACCAATATCCACTGGGGTTCCCTTGCCCTGAGGTTTCATGCATCACCCTCATTGTCTTCACTTCCTTTGGGGCCTTTGCTGACCCAAGACCTCCTACAGAATGGATTTTCCTAGAGGTTTTGAGTCCCAGGGGTTAGATTTTAGTAAACCACATTGGCCACTACAGTTTACAATCACATTCTACTTGTGATTTGGAAATCTGTAGCTGTCCAGAGACCTCCTGAGGCCTTGCAGGGTCATCCCTGTTCTCTGTCTCCTCCTCTCCTATTGTGACAGTTCAGACACCTCCATAGACACCTTGAGTGGGAGTTGTCTAGCTAGAACTAAAACCTAGGTGCTAAAACTGATTGGCCAGATATAGACCAATCAGCTGTCTGACTCACCTGGGGGAACTTAAAATCAATTTCCCTAGGACAAAGGTTCCTTCTTCTTCCACTTGGGGTCCTAGAAGAAGGTCTGACTCTCTAGGGACCAGTAAGGTCTCTCTCCCCCAGCCCCCACCATGGCCTGGGGGGGGGGCTGGATTTCTATTCCAGCTGAATCTTTTCTTCTATCTCTCCCCTTTCTGCTTGTTTAGCTGAACAGCATAAGTTCTGTTAAAACTCTCCACATGTTCTCCCCACGTGGTGACTGGGCTGCTTCCATTCCCATTCCCCCTTCCCTTAAACTGACTCTAATCTAGAATAAACGTGTGTGATAAGAAAATGCTTTCTGTCAGAAGATGTCCAATTCTTTGGCATTTCGAGACATCAACTCAGGGGACCCCGAGTGTTCGCCAGCTGTGCCCAATTCCCAATACACTATGTTGCCAGCCTCCACTCTACCCACCACATTTCTACCAACTTCACAGTAAGAACATTTGAATTCCCCATTGTCATGGTTTGATCCAGGTGTCCCCCACAAACAAATGAATGTGTTCTGATAGATTGATCCTCCGCTGATGGCAATTCGGGAATTAGAACCTCACTAGAGCTGTGTTGTTGGGGGCGGGCTTATGGGGTTATAAGCCAGCTTCCCCTTGCCAGTGTTTGGCACACCTTCCTGCCGCTGTTTGCAGTGCTGTGGCAGAGGTGATGTCCACCCCTCTGCTCATGCCATCGTTTTCCCTGCCAGGATGGAGTCTCCCCTCGAGTCCATAAGCCAAATAAACCCATTCCTCCACAAGCCACTTTTGTTTGGTTTCTTTCTGTGCAGCAACTAGGAAGTTGACCGCAATAGGAATCAAGTCAACAAACACAACCATATTAAAAAATTCTCTAAAATAGATTAATTAATTAAGCAATTCTAAAAAAGAACAAGCTTTGGCTTTCTCAGTGTTAAACATTTGCAGCTGATGA